>PVIA01004602.1:0-133986 GCA_004024845.1 Tonatia bakeri
CCCCCACCCGGGGACCTAGCCCGCAACCCAGGCATGTGCCCTGACTGGGAATAAAACTAGCAAGCTTTTGGTTCACAGGCCCGCACTCAATCCATTGAGCCACACCAGCCAGGAAAGGTCTAGATTCTTCTCAAAGCGACATAACTTCGGGATTGGGGAGAATCTAAATTCTAGCTACTGTGTTTCTTTTTTCCAAGTTTTGGAGTTAGGATCTGGTGTACCTCAAATATCTCTTCAAGCTCAGAAAAGCTGCTCTTGAAAGCAAGCAATTTTCAAGATGCCCAGAGTCAATACCAAGATGTGCCAACATTATCATTCCTCTCTCATCATAGCAACACAACCCATATCCTGGCCCCATCCACCCTCTCTCATCATAGCAACACAACCCGTATCCTGGCCCCATCCACCCAGCTTACCCGGAATCTGAGCATGAGGAGGTGGCTGGTGTCATTTGAGAATTCCATGGCACTGAACCAGTTGCCTTTCCACTAGTCTCCCATAAACAGGGGTAAACAGTTCCTCCCCTAATCCAGATTAACTCTCTGACCTATATACCAGCTTTTAGGGTTCTCATGTGACCATTCATGATGCCAGAAACTGGTAGGGAGCCTGGTCCTGTCCTTTGTTCACCACCACCATCTAGTTCTAGAGCATTTTTATCACCCCAAGAGGAAATCCTGTACCCACCGGCAGTCACTGTCCATTCTCCCGATCCCCAATCCCTGGCAACCTCTGTTTCACTTTCTGTCCTGCCACTCACCAGAACAGTTAATAGGCTAATACATAATATAGCTAACACTTCTAGTCACTAAGGAGGACCAATTAACTCAATAAAGCAAAAGGCTTTTTGTTTGAGAACTTTTAGGTATTAACACCTTGATTCCAAGCCAAATGTAACTTCAGGTCATAACATCCCTATTGGTCTGCCTTGTTTAACTTGAGCATATCACAACATCTGGGTCTCTCATCACTAATTTGTGCAACAGAACTGTGATACCTGCTTTCCCTCCATGTAGTGCTCATCACCCCCGACCTCCTTTTCCTTCCACTTGATAGAATTCATAGAAGCCACAGCGGATTCAGGTTATCCTACTGAAAGATTAGAGATTCACTAATCCATTTTCAGTTCCTAGTAAGAAACAAGACTTTGCTTCCTACCTAGAGAGATGCCTTTGCCATTCTTCTGTTGTTTCCTTCCTAAGTTCAAATTAAACTACTGATGTATTGAAGCTAACTGTCTACCCAAACGGTTCATGTCTGGCCCACTTCATGCACTGGGTAGTACTGGAAAATAAGTTAAACATCCAAGAAGCTAAATGGTTTCAAGTGACATTTCTGAAACAGTTCTTACAGAAATGAAGACCTTTTGGTTCAAACTGTCATTTTTCTTTTCTACCTCTAAATTTCAATAAAAACAATTTTATCTACTTTACATTTATCCTTTGTGACATCATAAAATCACTAAGATTAACTTTAAATGCAAATTAAAAAAATTTTGACATTAGAAACACATACACACAGTCCGACTAAGTCAAAATCTGCCAATGGTCTAGGATATCAGCATTTTCTAAAAGCTCCTAAAAACTAGTGATTCTAGTTTCTACTGATGAAATCACCCCACCCTGCCCCCCAAAACCCTGCATTCTAACTGTTGAGAATCACTGCTAAAGGTATCTGAGCAACACGGGCACTACCAACCACGTCTTTCTCTTCCCTACTGTCCTAAGGAAAAGGTATTTCAAATTAAATCCATCCCCAAATCGTCTTCACAGCTTCAGTTTCACAGCCATATACTGTAATCAAGTTTCAAGCCCCCAAACAATCCCACCAGTATTCAGTTATTTAATAAGCTACTCTAAAATTATAGTAACAATCATAATCTTTCAGGCCATTTACCGTTTTATTTTCCAGGCTCTCAGTAAACCCTAACTACTCCCCAAAAAGGGGTAATATGGTTCTTGATTTCTCTTGGTGTTTATTTCTGGGGAGAACAAAACCAAACCAGAAATGACAAGCAGACCATCCAAGCAGCTCACAGCAAACCCGTGCAGGCCGTCCGCAGCTGGAGCTTTGTGCGCTCACCGTCACCCAAGGGAGGTGCGCGCGTTCCAGATGAGGGACCGCCACCAACTCAGGCTTCTGCTTAGACTAACCAACAGTTCTGCACGGTCCACATAAAAAGAGGTAAGTTACATAACAGAATGTGAGTGCACATACGTTTTCTGCTCTTGAAGAATGTCATTAACAAATCTACAGAGAAGTATTTTCAGTATAGAAAAGGGTCCAGAAACACCTCATCTATTTAAACTTTACAGCAGCACTTAGGGGAAAATAAGATGGGTCACAGACCTAAGACTAGCAAAAAGGTAAGTATTTGGGGTTTAAAAAAAAGGGAGGGCCTCTTGTCAAACAATTCTCAGTGGTCTTTCATGTGATTGTTGTTTGTATATTCGGACAGTTAGTTAAGAGTTAGGCAACTGTAGATTTTTAAAAAATACAGTTATGATTTGTAACTGGGAAGGGAATCTGAAGACAGAGATCCACTGAACATGAAATGGCCAAACCAGCCCATGCTCACGGTGGTTCCCATATGCTGTCTGAATTAGGGCACCTTTGGTTCTACCTTGTTTGTATACCACTTTTTTCTCCGCCAGCTAAGTTTCCCTCAAACAGCAAAACAGCTGTAGCAGTCCCAGGCCTACCGCATATGACAGACCAGTAACCCTCTGGGAGAGCATCTCCTCTCCCCTTCCTCAATGAATCCCACGCCTCACGAATCCAAAGACTTCTGGATCAACCTAGGTTTACCTGTTCATCCCAGAACCAAATCACCTTGTTTAGAGAGATGGTTCCCAACCCAGATAACCTGACACCCTTTCACTCTGCTGAAATAAAATCCCTCGACAGGTGTAATGCCAACCTACTTAACACACACACACACAATTTGAAAAAGAAAAACCTAACTTAATATAAAGGAGAAGTAAAACTTATAATAAAATGCATATAACGATGCATAAGTGCTGATGAATGGCTGTACTACTGGACATAAATAAGTGAATGTGAGTGCTACAGGCAAAAACTGACCCTGACATGTTGTGATGCCAACTCAAATGCACTTTGGCGATGCAATCTTCCAAAATGGTGAACAACACTTGGAAAAATTCTAAACAAAATAATCATTGTTACTTGATTTACAAGGTGACTGCATTCCTAGAAAATCCAGGGCACTGTGCACAAAAATACTTTGTGTTTATATACACAAAACAGTTATGTTCTAAGATACAAGAGTAACTGGTGGGACACTAGAAAGTCATGTAGGACACAGGACAAGTCTGCCTGGTTTCTGCCCATCAGATACTTGTAGTATCCTCCAAACTGTGAGATCACCCCTACAAATGAACCCCGAAGGGGGCAGTAGGACACTGAGTGAGTCAGGTTCACTCAAACCTTGATTACTCTACAAAATGGGGGAGGGTGGGATGGAGGGTGTAGAGGCAACCACACCCACCATTTCTAATTTCCTCACTCATAAATTAAAACTACGAGAATTTCAAGCACTCCCTCAGATAAAGGGCTTCCTATTGAAGAAGCTTTTACTAGTAAAGCAAACTCCACCATATCTGTTCAAATTCATGTTAAAATTGAGATGGCTAGGAAGGTGATTTGGCTGAACTATAAAATATATCAGGTTTTAATTAACACTTGAATCCACTTTGTGGAAATGCTAAGTTTCAGGCAAAAAGCAATAACCTTTAAAAAGCAGCTTACTCCCTGGCTGGTGGGGATCAGTGAAATGAATGTTAGCCTGAGAACTGAAAGGTCGTCGGTTCGATTCCCAGTTGGGGCATGTGCCTGGATTGTGGGCAAACCAATCAATGTTTCTCTCCTCCTCTTTCTCCTTCTCTTCCTCTCTCTCTAAAAAAATGCATACAATCTTAAAAAAAGGCAGCTTACATTCCATAACTCAGTCTTGCAAATTTATTATCAAATATTTAATTGGATTTAGATTTTCAATTTTTTAATTGGAATGGAATTTCAATATTAAAAAAATACACTCAAAGCTGTTACTTCTTTACATCTATAAAATCTGTACTTTCATTTTCTAAAAGAAGGATAGCTAGGAGAAAACATTACTGTTAAGGCTAAGAGGGAATACTGCCATGGCAAACTGCATTAACAGTGGCCACGCCCAAGTAAACGGGCGAAGAAATGACTGACGGCAACATCACAGCGCTGGCACACTGGCACCCAGATTACGAAAGCCCAACTGCCCAATGGGTTCACACCTGAAGAATTTACTGGTCATTAGGTGGGGAGGACAGAACTTTAGGACAGAGTTCATTCTAAAAGTCAATACCGCTTAAAGCAAATCTAAATTAAATAAGCCGTGTCACTATAGGCTGTTTCCTAAAATTTTAGGAACAAAATAACACTGACATCTATATTAGCTTTCAGAGTGGAAGGAAAAGAGATGACCTTACATAAACTCAGAAGTTACTTTTAAAATTAAGATTTCTATTTTGCAATCAATGTATTTAGACTATTATATAAGAAAAGTATAGGGGAGGGAAAAAAGCTCTGTTGTATTACATTGGCAATGAATGAGGAACATACACCACCCAGTATCATACACTGAACAGTTCACACCCGAGTTACCCTTGGCAAGGCTTACTGGGATCCTCAGGAAGGGGCTGAAGTGCTTCTAGAGCAGTGATTTTCAACTGGCGTACCGCAGTCACTTTTAAACCACATAATACCTGACTATATTAGTCAGGGGCACTGACCTCTTTTCCCTTAGATTGTCTAATTTAAAAATATGACAAGAGCCAACACAATAAGAGCTGCTGACATAATGAATCTAAATTATACCTATTTTTTTCAGATCAGCAAAAATATGTATTTTGGTGTGCCGCAGAATTTCAGTAATTAGTGTGTGTGCACTATGAGATGAAGAAGGCTCGAACTCACTGGTCTCGGCTCAACGTGAATTTGCTCAAAGGACACTGGCCCACTGCTGTCAGAATTTAAGGGGAAATAAACATTACCAAGTTCAGTTTCTATCTAAACTTTCTATTCAATAACTCTAACATTTTTTAAAACCCATGCCATTTCTAAAACGATTAAGGCCAACTGCCTTATCTAATATTAAAATTTAATTATAGAGCTTTTTAGAAAAGATCTAAATGGAACTTCTATATGCAATTTTTTTTCAAGTCTCAAGTTCACAAAACTACTATTGCCAACTAGAAACTTCACAGTTATTCTAGGTAAACACATTCTCCCTTTTTTTAAAAATACAAATAAAATCACTATCAATTTTCTATTATAAAAAAGCTCTGAACTTGACAATAAGTATGCTAGAGTCTCTTAATCCCATATTTCATCTTTATGTCTTACTTGCCTACACATGAGATATATTACTTTCCAAATAAAGGGGGGAAAAAAAACCCAGAACCACTGGGAGAAAGAATGTTTAATAAATGGTGTTGAAACAAATAGCTATCTGTTTGGAATAAAAATAAAATTAGATCCTTATACCTTGCACCATATAGAAAAATACATATATTACTGATGGACTCAAGAGTAAAAAATAAAAATCAAGTACCCAAAATTCTACATAGAATTTTAAGGGGTTCACGGACTCCCTGAAGTCCATCCAAGGATCTCAGATTATCTAGAAGAGAAACTGTTAATCATCATGTCTATTAAAATCTCAATGCCAATACTAGACATGTTTTCAAGATCAAGTCACATGCAACCAATAAAGGTGAAGACATTAAGTCATTGTTGCAATTTTATAAAATCTTCAAACTGGAACTAGAAACAGAGGCATGTCAATACAAATGGACAATGACCTAAAAAAAAAATACACCAATTTAAATAAGTTTGAGTGCATACTGTACAAGTGTATGTATGTCTGGTAGTCTTTCAGAAATATAAAATCAGCTAAATCTGAAGTACTTAAAATTTATTTTAAGTGTAATGTTATTCTCAAACTTGATTAAAATACTTAATAAATACAAGTTATGTTTATTATGAATAACTGCAACATACTTAAACATCTAAACATATTAATAGGAATTCTATAATATTAAATGCAATACTTTCACCTGCATTATCTCATACACAATGGAAAAATACTTGCAGATAATAGCATTAAGAATGCAAATATATTTTCACTGTGGAAGAAAAGTAATAAGATCAGAAATAATGTATTTGGGTGATCTACAAGGAAGCTGTAGATAGTCTACATTATGACATTCTATTTTAAAATGAAAACAATTCAATATGTAAGTTTACAACAAATTTACTCAAGGCAAAATATTTGTTTATTACAGAACAGGATCTTAAGTGAAAGTAGCAAGGCAACATTAGATGAACCATTTTAGATTTTTTAAATGAAGTATAGCTTTAAAATTGTAATAAAGGTGAACATAAATTCTAACATGCTCTTCTCTTCTTATAAATGGGATGATGTAGAAAAGCAAAGCTTCAATGTGTAGGGATTGGAACCATCTGTAAACATTAAAAAACAAAGTTAATAGCTCACTTCAAACTTTCAAGATTACCTTAAATTAGCAGAATAAATTATTTTACCTTTTTAGAGTATGAGAAGCAGAAAAATAAAGAAGGAAAGCTTCTATGCAAGGTTAACGGGGAGATTACTTTTCTTCGTATCTACTAGCAGGAAAGCTCCAGGACACCAGGAACTTTTCTACCGCTACATCCCTGTTGTTCTAACCATTATCCCAACACACAGAAGGTCCTTGATTTTTTTTTTTAAGTGAGTTAATCATTACAGATAAATAGTATCAGGATTAGGTGTATGTCCATGAGCAAAAAGCTCACTCTGCAGAAAATATTGCCAATGGTAATTCCTCAATAAAAACCAATTCAAATATAGCTTGGGAAGAGGGAAAAGACTGGAATGCAAAGGAAGATATCAATAAGCTGAAAAATCCAGGAGATCTAGGATCAAATATCTGATCACTAGTGCATGTAAATTCTAAATTACTTTTTAAAAAATACTTCCATTTCATGCATTTTTCTCTAACTTTTCAGACCAAGCAGAAACAACTCTTCATCAATTAATTATACAAATAAACAATTCTATTTATTTTTCTTTTTTTTTTAAGTCCTCACCTAAGGACACGCTTATTGATCTCAGACGGAGGAGAAGGGAGAGAGAGGGGGAGAAGATCATCGGCTGGTTGCTGTTCATATGCACCCCAACTGGGGACTGAACCTACAATCCAGGCATATGCCCTGACTGGGAATTAAACCCATGGCCTTTCAGTCTATAGGATGACTCTCCAACCAAGTGAGCCACACCAGCCAGGGCCAATTCTGGTGTTTTAATACACCAGAATTTTAGTCTTAAAAGCCATAACTCCTTAAGGGGGGAAAAAACATATAAAGGAAAAAGCATATATATATATAAAAGTATTTGCAAGACAATGCAGAGGATAAAACAGAAGTAACTTTATCTGTCTCCAAGGAGTTTATAATTCATATACTACCTTGAATATATCTCAATTGTACATATGATTTTAAAGTCTTTTAAAACTTTCTATCAAAAACTAAGCCTGGCTCACAAATTAAAACTTACTTTTGTAACCAGAGGTAAGATGAGAAGCATTCCTATTTATTTAACTTTTTATTTAAAACAATTTCAAACATAAAAAATATGTAGAGTGGTATAATAAGCCCTCACATGTTACCTCACATGTCAGTTCCTGTCAGTATCTGGCAGTCAATTTCATCTGCCTACCCTCCATACACTGCTGGGGGCAAGAATATTTTAAAGCAAAATCCATAAATCCTTCAGTATGTATTTTTTTCCCTTAACTGCCATTCATTACGACACCTAATAAAATTAATAATTTTTCTCCTATTATTTAGAAAGCTAAAGTTTTAACACCCTTTAGAATCAGAATCAAAGTAAACCACACAGCACAAAGCTTCAAGAGTTAAATACTCTGCACAGTAAAAAAGAAGCCTTTATACAACGGAGAGAATAAACTGTGATTTGATACAAATTTAAAAAAAAAAACAGAAAGTCAGACTACAGAGTGTTGGGAAACAGGCGTTTTTATTTACCACAGGTAGGGACGTAAACTGGTGCACATTTTTTAAAGGGCAATCTAACAATATTCACCAAAATACACAGCTCAATGCCCTCCACCACTAGGAAATTGCCCTACAAGTACAAAAAGCTCAACTCTAAAGGACATATATTACAGAAACAGAGATAACTGGAAACAAGCAGTGATCATCTGTACAGGAATGGGTAAATCAAATAAACTGTGGTATATCTCTACTATGATTAGCTGCTCTGCAAATGCTTAAAAAAAAAACTCTGGTTGGTGTCACTCAGTGGACTGAGTGCCAGCCTGAGAACTGAAAGGTCACTGGTTCAATTCTGGTCAGGGCACATGCCTGGAGTGTGGGTCAGGTTCCCCTGCTGGGTGCATGCAAGAGGCAACCAATTGATGTATGTCTCACACATTGATTTTTCCCTCTCTTTCTCCCTCCCTTCCTCTCTCTCTAAAAATAAATAAATAAATAAATAGTCTTTAAAAAAGAAAAGTAGCTTTGCATGTGCTGATATAGAAATAGCTCCAAGATATATTAAGTGAAAACAGCAAGGCACAGAATAGTATGTACAGAAAAACCATTTTGTGTAAGTTTTGAAATATACATATACATATACATACATATATATATATTTACACTAGGAGAAGGAATAAAAGGAAGAAACAAAAGGTTAGAAGGTATTGCCCTGGCTGGTGTGGCTCAGTGGATTGAGCACCAACCTGCAAACCGAAAGGTCACTACTTCGATTCCCAGTCAGAGCACATGCCTGGGCTATAAGCCAGGTCCCCAGTTGGGGGCATGCGAGAGGCAGCCAGTTGGTGTTTCTCTACCTTCTCCTCTCTCTAAAAATAAATAAAACCTTTCTTTTTTAAGGGTTAGAAGGTATAGAAAGCTTTAATTTTCATTTTGTAGCTTCATGTACTATTTTGAGTTTTTTAGCCCTACAAATGGTTTTTCTCTAAAAAGGTCAACAGGTATTGTAGAGACCAGCTTCCAAGATGGTTGCAAGGATCCCTGCGCCCTGGTATTCACAGTGCTCTCTAGTCCCCTCCACACTGTACCACTGCTGGTCTGTGTGACCATAAGAACACAGCGCATGTGATGTTGCGTCACTTGCAATGCTAGGTTATCGAAGACACTGTGGCTTCTGTTTTGGTCTTCTGCTCTCATCCCTCTTGGATCACTCACTCTGAAGGAAGCCAGTTACCATGAAATGGACGGCACAGTGTGACGGGGTCTGCAAACCACCACCTGAGAGAGCTTGGAAGTGGGCTTCCTAGCCTCCGGTCAAGACTAGAAATGCCTGCAGGCCCAGGGAACAGTCTCAGTGCAACCCCACGAGAGACCCTGAGCCAGAACTACCCAGCTAAACTGTATACAGATTACTGACCCTCAGCAATAGTAAAATAATAAATGTGTGGTTTTTTTTAAACATCCTCGCCCAAGGACATTTTCATTGCCTTTAGAGAGATCAATTAAGGAAGAGAGAGAAACATCGACTGGCTACCTCCCGTATGCTCCTAGACAGGGTAACCCGGACTAGGGATCGAACCTGCAACCTTTTGGCTATGCTCCAACCAGCTCGTCCACACCAGCCAGGGCAATGTTTGCTGTTGTGAGGTGTTAAATGTTGAGATAATCTGTTACAAAGCAATAGGTAACTAATTTAACAAGTATATGGGTTGTGGGATTCATATGCCTTTTATTCTTTGTACTTCTGTATTTTTTTAAAAGCTAATAAATGTTATTTTTAAATCATTGTCGATACTTCTGCCAGGACCTCCCACTGGAAAATGACAACGCAATTTCACTTACTTGGAACTCTTATCTGGTAGTGATTAAGAGCGGTAAGGGCTTCTACAGCATCGGTTTTGCACTCCCATTCTAAGAGCCCAGAGAGCGTTTTGGCAGACGCTAAAGCAAAGAATCACAAATCCAGCTGTTATCTGCTTGTCATCAACTTAACCAGAAAACTTAGGAAGAGGGAATGTGCACTTACGTTTTGCATCGAACACTTTATATTTGATGAATGTAAGAACTTCATGGTCATTACACAACTGTTAAGGAAATGTGATGCTCCGTTAAAAACATGGCCGAAATAAGATTTCTACCTTTTTTTTTTAAAAAATCAAGTTTATGGCAACTTTTAAGTTTTGAGCCTAGCATGAATGAATTAGATAAAATATGTTTTTAGATTAACAAGTTCTATGAGAAAATCAATTAAAACCACAGATTTGTAACTGAAATACATATTCTCAGATCAGGATTTACTGGCTGACCAAGAGGAATGGAGTTTCATAAAATCAACTCTTTTCTGAAGCATTTCCTACAGTTAGGGAAAAAGTCAGGGATATATAAAATTTTGTTATGGGTAAGAATTAAAAACACAGCAATAGAACTTTCTGAATGCAGGAGTAAGAATATCTCATTCTAATTTCAACTCTTAAAAGACTATGTCACAAACCAAAAAGACCAATGAAGAACAGAGGCCGGAGAGTATAATGGCCAAAGAATAAAGTATATAAATAAAGCACCAAACAAACAACAGACTACTAATAATATCAGAAACAGATGAACAGAGCTAAAATATGGCGTATTTGAAAACAGAAAATAGGGACATTTTACACAATCGGTATGTCAGGGCCCACCTTTGTGAAGGTCTCTTCCGTGACGCACAGCGGAACGTTGTAATAATGTAGCACGCACGAGGGCGGCTGGATTATGTTCTTAGATGCCTGGCCGGCACTGGTAAAGCGATTGTTCTTGCTCATTGCAAAGTCCTTGTAGCTACTTGTACCATCCTCTAGCTCAAAGATCTGACTGGGAACAACTGAATGTTGTTTAGACACACTAAAGAGTGGAAAGGCATAAAGTACAGAACAGACCTTGTTAGATAAAAAGCAGCATAAATACAGTCTCAAAATGTTAACATATATACCCACGTCAATCTTAATAAAAAAGGGCATATGTAGCTATGTAAACACAGTTTAAATATTTAATACTCTGAACATTTATTTCAATATTTAAATTTAGTTTGAGTTAAATCACTCATATTTAGACATTAGAAAGAAAAATCTATTGAATATGTTCTCATATTAGGAAACTTTAACATAAAATGTGCCCACTTTAACATGCTGTTTTATAATCATAAAATTGAAAAGTAGGTATAGAGGTAAGCAAAATCTGATTACATAATCCTAATACTTTGCCTAAAATCATAACACCAAGCTATAAATTTCAGTTGTGCCCTCAGTTACATTAAAATATCCTGAAATCAAAATTAATGTTAATAAAAACCATACAGATTTTTAAATATTTTTAAATTTAGCACTTAAGATATTTACCAAACATTAAGTCTCTTCCCAAATAATTTGACATTGTTCAGGTGTGTGACTGCCCTTTCTACCGCGTATTCGTCACCCATTTCTACCAGGGCTGTGCCCGGGATGGTCTTCATGAATTTCACCTGTGAATATAAAAATTCCAAAAAGGTGACTATTTTATTCCCTTTTAGAGTAACAGAATTACTAAAAGGGACTATGGGTTAAGTGGTTATATTAAATACAGAAGATCACCTGGCATCTTAAACTTTATTCTGATGTGCTATTAGACATTCTTAACTCATATCAAAAAAAGTTAAAAAGGAAGTTTAATTACGTTGTATAGCACACTGAAGAAGAGCACGGGCTTACCCTGGCTCTGTTATTTATTAACTGTGCTATACAGCACTTACTTCACTTCTCTGAGCCTCAGACCTCCCTGCAACATGGAGATAACAACGGCTGACAAGACTCATCAATATTTATTCATTCAACAAATATGTATTAATTCCTAATGCTTTGATAAGCACTGTGCTAGGTACTGGGGATTTAATAATGAACATAACAGACATGGTCCTCTTGAAGTTTACATTCTAGCAGGTAGGTCAGAAATTTAAAAGTAAGTAATATTACCAACATCCAGAGTGCTGTTACAGCAATATACAAAATCCTATATAAGAAACAGTAAAAGGCCCTGGCCAGAAAGCTCAGTTGGTTAGAGCATAGTCCTGATACGCCAAGGTTGTGGGTTCCATTCCTGGTCAGATTATATATAGGAAGCAACTAATAAATGCATAAATAAGTTGAACAACAAATCAATGTTTCTCTCCCCCCAGAATCAATAAACAAAATAAATAAATAAATAAAGTCATCAAAAGAAAAAATAATACAATGTGGTCTTGAGACAACACTGCCTACAGAAAGGCTTGTGCAAGGTAGGGGCAGTTTAAAAAACAGGCGATACTTTACAAGTTCTCATGCCATCTCGGGCAGAGGCCACATTATCCTCTTATTTTAATTTTAATGTAAGTGCTGTAAGGGTTAGATGGGATCAAGTATGAAAATCACTTGGCACAGTGCCCTGACCAGGAATTGAACCCAGCAAATTTTTGGTTCACAGGCTGGCACCCAATCAATCCACTGAGCCACGCCAGCCAGGGCCATGACATACTGCCTATCGGCTGACTTCAAAGGAAGGATGGGAATGTACTCACACATCAAATGCAACATGGCACTTACACCCACACCACAACTGCCGATTCTAATGCGCTACCCTAGCAGTTTTACGCTACACTTGCACTTGAGCAAAACTCAGCTGTAGCAGGACTTTTCAGTTTTATTTGAAATTAACTGTCTTCTTTTGGGTAAAATTTCTCTTCCTTGATTAAAACCAGTAACATCCTACAAATCTAATCATGAACAAATATATATGTTAAGTATGTAGTTCTTGTGCTGGTAAATCTTTAAAAGAAGTTAGGAAAAATTATATAGAGATATTGTAAGGATTATAATGGCTTGAGTTTAATGTATCATAATAGATCACTTAAAATATTTTTAAAATGTTGAGATGCCAAGTGAGAGAAACTAGATTTGTTCAAACAACACACAGAAAACTTAAGTTTTGTTAGACAAAGTAATTTGGGTTACTAATTCATAACACAAAAGACAAAGCTCTACTAAAGATACTGATTAAACTGCCTGATCCTGATTACCTAATAAATGGGAAAAGCACAAAAAGAAAAGTAATACTATGTAAAGAAGGTTAAAATATACTTTAAAGCCCATTTAGTTATCAAGCATGAGGCTCCCAGACCTTAACTAACAACCAGACATTTCAGATCAGTGTCTGTGTGAAAAAATCTGAACTGTTTCTCCCAATGTTGCTAAATCTGCCCCACGTAGTCGTGGCTAGTTATGTAAGTAGGTACATCTTGTATGTTATCACCTAGACCAAATGTAAATTTTTTTTAAATGTGGTCAAATATGTTGAGGAAACTCTTATTTCAGAGATTTTCCAAGTTATTTCCTCAAATCAGGGAGGCTTTGGAATCAAATTAAGGACTAAGAGTACCAAGAGACTCACATAACATACTTATACTTTTTTATTATTGTGAAAACAGGGAAAATATCATTACTACAATATTGAAACTCAAAGTAGCAAATATATCAAACATCTTCTGCAGTAAATTTTCCACGATGCTTTCAAATATAGTTTAACATCTATTTTGTAATAGGGACTATCCTAAGAATTCATAAAATTATCAATGAACAAAACATCACAGATGTGGAGAAACCACAGAGTTATCTGATGAAAATGAAGTTACAATTTGAGAGATCTTCAAAATATGTTTAATTTAAATGTTTACTTCTTTTTTAATATAAGCCTCTGGACAAGAAGTTCTGGCCAAATTCTATCAAAGTGGGTCGGTTTCAAACACCGCTGGAGCTACAAGCACATTGTTCCTCAGAAGATACAAGAACTCTAGCATTTGGGAGGCAAGTAAATCTATGTAAATCTAGAACTCTCCTAAAACTCATGGCTTGAGGTCAAACTCTGAGACATATTTATATATACCTAGCTCCATGAAAGTAACTGCTATTTCAAATTCCAGTTTAACATGTTAAATACGAGCAGCTGTTGCCCTGGCTTGTGCAGCTCAGTGGGTTGGGTGTCATCCCACAAACAAAAGGTCGCTGGTTCAATTCCAGGTCTGGGCATGTGCCTGGGTTGCAGGCCCAGCCCTGGATTGGAGGCATGTGAGAGGCGACCGATCAATGTTTCTCTTGCACATCAATGCTTCTCTCTTTCTCCTTCCCTTCCCCTCTCTCTAAAAATACATACATAAATAAAATATTTTAAGTGCTAGAATCTCTTTGAGATGATAAAAAATAAGATTTATGCCTATAATACTCTACAGTGATTAAATTGTTTTAGATTTCTATCTGTATTAGTTATTTAAAAAATATTTTAGTAGCAATAACCTATACTGATCACTTACCAACAAAAAACAATTTCTAGAGTTCCTACGTAATAAATTTTGAGCCATGTGGATCACTACTAAAAGAACTTGAATGTTCTTATTCAAGGAAACATACATTTGCTGCCTTTTCAGATTTTCCTATATAATCTTAGCAAAAAATATATATATAATATTAAACTTACCTTTTCAATATTTCCGTATAAGCAAAATAGGTTGAAGACTCTGGAACAATTCATTTTTAGTGGATGCAACCCACTAACCATTACAACTGAACCAGAGGGACTTCCTCCATGCATGTAAGAGGAAGAGGCCTGTGGTAATGGATATGCAACAAGCTCAGGTGTATCTCGAGAGCCCATTCTGTAACGACTTGGTAAAGGCAACAATGGACCGTGCGATCCTATAAAAATGATCAAGAGAAGAAAAGAAAAAACACAACTTTAGCAAATATACTATATACCATGCAAAAAATAAACTCAATATAATTTAGTCTAATATATGCCCAAAGAAAATTCAAATGTGTGAATGTTCAAATATACCCTGTGGTAATTAATAAAATCTACATTTATTTTGACCATGATTATTACATTAATCTGACCTTATTACAGATCCAATATACACTGGCCTGCATGCACCTGCATACATCAGGTTTTAAGTTCATATATTTAAAAAAAAATAGTGGTTTAACAAAAAAAGGTATACAAGATCAGGCCACAGATAGAGAAGGGGAAATCAGTGTAAACTTGGGGTCACTGTATATACATTATTATACCTCAAGTTTTTTAAAAAAAAAAAATACCTTCTGCCAATGTCTTTTGGGGGATTATACTACAAAAACATATACAGTAAAATCTGGAAAACTATCTCTATACAGATATAACTAAAGAACATCTTCACTTCCACTGAAAAGCTGTCTCTCTTAGATATAACTTACTACAGTGTACTTTCACGTTAGTATTTTATTCCAATTCTAATTCAGGTAACTAAAACCATAGATATCACACCTATTCAGAGGTGTCATTATTCAGCAACCTCCACTTCTTGCAGTACCAGAAGCAGAAAAAAAAGCCTGAGTAACTGAACCTGTTGTCACAAAAAAACACACAAAAATCTATGTCTCTTATGCTAAGAATCCTTAAGAATCAACCTAACTCTATCCAGTGTAGTTCTAAACAACTTCATCTGGTTTTCCCATCCACAACAGATCAGATGTAACAAGAAAAATAAGGCTACAGTACATGAAACAGATGGGAATGAGCGAGTCTAGAGAAACTGTGACACCACAAGTAGGCTCAGGACACTTAAACAAGAAGAGAGGCATTAGCACTCAAGAAGAGGCAACTAAGCTGGAGACACGTAGCTCAGAAATATAAACCTACACATCACGGATGCTCCTGAGTTAGTGATCATGGAAGCATACTCTGGAATACGTGCAAAGGTCCTCTTGATGTGCAAGAAACCAATCCAAAATCCCAAGTCCTTTCCTCATTTCTCAAAAAGTGAAAACTATAATGCTACTGACTTTCATTTTTACGTAAGACTAAGGGACACAATAATGACATTTTACTATTACCTACCGAGTTACTACTGTATTTTGGTATTACAGCATGCTGTTAGAGCTTATATGGACTCAGTATTCAGTATTCTAAATATAGCTGCCATTGATCACAACACAGCAATACTACCACTGAGCACACATGCAAACAATCTGAATTTCTGTGATTTTATAGAGCAGCGATTTTCAACTGGTGTGCCGCAAAAAGATTTTTAACATGCAATACCTGACTTTCAAAATGTTTTAAATGTTTACTGGTTTTAGAGAGAGAGGGAGGGAGAGGGGGAGAAGAACACTGACACGAGAGGGAAACACTGGCTGATGGTCTCCCACAGGTGCCCTGACCAGGGATCGAACCCGAAACCTAGGTATATGCCCAGACTGGGAATCAAATCCTCAAACCTTCTGGTGTACGGGATGCTGCTCCAACTAATTGAGACACATGGGCCAAGGGGCAATATGTGACTCTTCAGTCAGGGCCACGGACCTCTTTTCCCTTAGATTCTCAAATTAAAAAATGACAACAGCCAACACAATAGATGTCCAGTGTGAATGAATCAAAAGTATACCTTTTTTTGGGTCAAGACTGGCAAAAAATACATTTTGTTGTGCTGCAGATGTGCAGTGAGATAAAAAAAGGCGAGAAATCACTGTTACAGAGGAACTCTTATCAGTGCATCATCATCAGTATTGCCTTAAACTGGTCAGTTTTGAATGACTGGCAATTGGTAGTTTATCAAAACAACCAATATCGCTTATGGTGAGTTACCTGTTAGTAAGTACACATAGTTGGGCCTCTAACTTAAACTGTTACACATACACTGGGGTCATACAGAAATCATTCTTACCTCTATGCAAAAGTACATATACATATTCTACTGCACCACTCCCCCACCATTTGCTCATACAGTAAGGACACATTACTATTATCGCCAAATTTTCTTTTCCACGGGAAGTGGAAACACGTATGGTAGATGGGCAGTAGAAACCTTCCACTCCTTTTTAGTTGGTCAAGGTCCAAAAACTTTTGAGATCTGCCATACTTAACTATCAAATTCAGTGCAAGAGTTTAACTGATGTTTATAATTATGATCTTGAGCCATCAGGATTGATTAAATTATGTTATCTATAAAACTTAATTTGTTACCTATATTGTTTAAGAAAATAAGAAAAAAAAGAAGTCTTGTAAAAGCTTTCTATACTAAAAAGTTCATGAAAAAAAGTTTTGATGCTTAAAAAACATGCTTCAGGTAGTATTTAAAAAATTCACTTACATGAAAAAATGCTACATAAATGGCATTATTAACATTTTGAAGGTGTTTCTCATCTCTGGTATCCTTAAATCTTTGGTCCAGAGACCAAAGACACCGGCAATTGGTACACAAACTTTTCGTGGACTCACAGCAAATAAATCTGTATATTTATTTTTACCACTTTTCAAATATAAGGGCTTCTATCAGTTTACCTCACAGAGCTGGGCTTCCCAAATTAAAAGACTTAAAGAATTCTGAAGGCACAGATTTATACTGTTATACTGCATTAAATAATGAATTGACACTAATTAAAGAATTAAACTTTTTCGGTTCCCTCTTTCTTACATTATCAACATAAAGGAAAAGCCACATATGTTATGGCACAAAAATGCAAATAATCCTGCTTTGCTGAACTGCTGAACCTGAGGGATACAGTGTGACCTGCTGCATCTGTAAAACTTCACCAGCTCCCATTCCCATCTTCTATGTCTTTCCCCAATTTCCTCACCTTACTTCTCTGCATCTTTATCCACCCCTCTCCCCACCCCCCTCCCCTCCTATACCCTATACCCTATTCTGCTTACTTCCCTAGAAAGTAGAATTATCCTCAGAGTTAAGTGTTTCAATGAACACAGCTCAGAACAGAAGCCCCTCCACAACCCCACCCAACCATTCCTCTTCAGCAGGACTCTCCAGAGCCTGAAAGGTCCCTACTGAACGACCATCGTCATGCCCTGGCTGGGTAGCTCAACTGGTTAGAGCGTCATCCCAACTTCAAGGTTGCAGGTTTCATCCCTGTCGGGGCACATAAAAGAAGCAACCAATGAATGCATAAAGAAGTGGAATAATAAGCCGATGTTTCTTTTTCTCTCTCCCTCCCTTTCTCTCTCAAAAATCAGTAATTAAAAAATCACTTCAAAGAATTCTGCACCTCCTCTCTTTAAGTAAGCTTACATTTTAAAATTTATATACACACAAAAACAAACACTCTAAATAAGTTAGGGCATAAAACTGACAAATTATTTTACAATATTCTTTTTAAAAAATAAAGTTCTTCTAGGGCATATACCATACTTTTGTTTATACAATTTTTCAATAAGGTATATTTTATAAAGGAAGGAAAACCTAAAAAATCACACTGAGAAAACAGTCTGTGTTAACACTACTACAATGGAGCTCTTTGTCTTTCATAAGAAAAGAAAGATTTATTCTTTCAGATTTTTCTAGCCTGCTTTGGCAAAACATTTAACCAATTCCAGCCTTCAGCTGACGCCCATGGCACAGTTACATGTTCACAACTACACTACAAACTTATGATTAGCAATTCTTCTGTGACCCTCCATTATGCAAAGTACAATGGGCTCCTAATAAGTGTTTCTTTACTGCAGGGTCAGAACTATCTATACAACCATTCTTAATATTTACCTTGTGAAAGAAACCTTAATAAATTATGAAGGAACACACTCTTAAAATGACAGTAAGCAGTAAGATTTTCATTCTATTAATATACACCACACCTACTCCTTTGTCATAACATATTGTTTTAATTCCTTCTGCCATATAGACTATTACAGAAACTTGAACAAACACATGAGCATACGCATAATAAATCTTTTTTTGGAAGTTTCAAAAAAGACAACAGGGAATAAACAAAAACCCACAGCTAAGAGTGGTTATCAAACATGTAGGCAATTTGAAAATATTTCAGACAATAGGCAACACCAGTGGTTTTGATGTTAAATCCCAAAGTATGATATAGCAATTTCTATTTTCTACCACCTTAAATGGCTTTGGACTTCAACTTTAAACCACAGAATAGGTGAGGTCAATAATTAATGCTTTTTATAAACTAAAAAATATTTAAAACCACAGAACTTATAACCAGTTAAAAATGCCATCAACAGCATTTCTCAGCATCTATTCACAAGGACAATAGCCTGACACCTAACTCCTACCTGTAGAAAAATGTTATTCTAAGGCTTCATAACTTACCAACATAGCAAACATTAAAACTAAAGAAGTTTTAAAAGAGGAATTAAATACAAACCAATTTCACCAAAACCAAAATATCAACTGTAGAACAAAAAGAATTACAGATCTAACCAGGAACATGTTTCCTTTTCAACAAATGCCCCATTCTTTCTGCCTTTATTACTCAAAATTCCTCTCTGCTCATAGTTGCTAGAATGGACGAAAATACACTTACTCAGCAATAACACTTCTTTCTGGCCCTCTAACAGAACCAGAGCCAATTACTAATCAAAACCAAGACAAAACAAAACAAAATATGATGGTAAAAAAGCTTTCAAATTCCCAATAAATAGCCTCATCTATCTCAAGGACTATATGATATATCAATATTCTAAAAAAAAAAAAGAAAGAAACACAGATGGTTTGGGGCAATTCCTTAGGAGTATATTACAAGGGACTGATCCCACATAAACCAAGTCTGGTGAGCAGGAAAAACAGAAACAAGAAATGAAGCATTCTTCGTAAGAAATGCAAAAATGCCAACAGTTCGTCTGTACTACCTTCCTTCTGCCTTGACACACTTACCATAGCCATCATGTCTAAACGAAGAAGGGTGTTCTCCCAAAATGGCTTGTCTCTGGCGACCCTTTCCTCTATCTGACACAAAAGTAGAAACATGGTTTTAACAATTTTGACCCAAGTACTTAACAGAGTTCTCACATGGGAAAACCCATTCAAAACATCCATTAGAATTCATAAAAAAAATATATATATATGATACCTGGTTAACTTTAAACATCCATTTTAAATACAAACACCAAAGGTTTAAGAAAATAATTCTATCTAACAAACTCCACTTGACTTGAAATATCTTTTTGGCAAATGCCAAATACAATCACACTTTCAAATTTAAGAAAAGAATGGATACTTTTCAGAAAGGGAATGTACACAATGCTAAAGTTTGACACTGTACAGAAGTTTTTACCAATACATGTCTTTAAAACAAGCTTTAAGTGCAGTACTTTTGAAAGACAGTACCTGAATCATACTATTAGCTTCAACAGCAACACATTTTCAAAGTGGGCTTCTTTCAAGAAGTTCAGCATAAGCCAACAACAACCTGTATTACATGGTTTCACAATCAGTAAACACAGAGTATTTTGAATGTATATACACATATTTACAAACACCTACACACTCGAGAGCTGGAAATCTGCACATCACTGGCCCAGGTTATATCATGGATCGGTCATTGTGTATAGATCTTAACACCAGGCATGACTATGAGCACCCTCAAAATTTAAAGATGCCAAGATGAAGCTAACCAAGGGGGCTACATTATTGGATGAGAGTACTACAATACTCCTAAAAAATCTTTTTTATTATTTTAGCTACATTTTCAGGGAAGATACGCCGATTTTCCCAAATCTAATTTGAGACTTCAATAAAAACTGACCTGTAAGTTTCTAAAAGCACTTCCTATGTTGGTTAGTAAGTTTTAAAATTCATTGTACAATAGTTTTAGAAAGCGTGCTGATCAAATTATAGCGACCAGTAAGGTTTTTTCTTAATTTATCTTAAGAGTCTGGTCATTCTGATCTTTGAAAATTCAGAGAAAGAGACTTTCTATAAATCCTTAGTCACCTAAACAAATGAGGTTTATGGGAGATGAGAAATGCTTTAATACTTCAGTCTAGAGAAGTAGCATTTTAATTACCTATTCCAAGTATTGATAGCACTGATAGGGACTTAGGAAGTCATCGAGTTCAACTTTTATTCAGTGAGTAAATTGTCTTCGTGCCACCCCCATCAATTGGGACCATGCAGCCTCTGCTGACCCAACACCAGTAACAAGACACTCACTACTTTCCCTTGCATTTTCAGTTAGTCATAAATCACTAGGAAATTAATTTTTATATTATACAGAAATTAGTGCCCTACACATATTCTATCCCATTTGGGGCCTCACAGACTTAAGTCTTTCCGCAAAACCATTCCAAGTACTTGAAAGCTACTATGATCCTCCCTCTATTTCCCCAAAGCCGTTTCTTCTCCAGCCTAAACATTGTTTCTTCTTCCCGTTACAAGGCTTTCGGCACCATCATTTCAATCTCACTCCTTTTGAATCGATCCAATCTGCTAATGCATTCTACTGATGTGCCTCTATTTAAGCATGCCACCAAACACTAAATACAATTCCTTATCTGATATAGGAATCTTAAACCAAAACCACCAGGTCTTCAAGGCTCAGTCTTATCCATACAGTTAACCGTGTGCTATAAAGGAAAGAACACTGGATTGGGAATCAGAAGATCCCGACTTAACCACTAATTTGCTATACAATCAGAGAAACAATCTTCATTCGCAAAATGCAAGAGTTAGGGTAGATGATCTCCAAGGCATCTTTTAGCCAAACATTCTCATTACTAAAAATTCCCTTTATCTGAAGCACTCACTATCTAATATAAGATCACATAAAAGAGAAGAACTATGCAGAAGAGTCAAAAAACACTGAATACACCAATCTATAGATAGTGGTTTGTAACCTTTCCTGCATTCATCTGAAACCTGATGGAAGCTGTGGGCCTTCTCCACCGAAAGATACATAGATAGACAAGTTTCATTAACATTTCTGGAGGGATTCTCTGAAGTCCGGGCTAAGAATTCTTTGCACTAAAATGTAATTTGAGCTGAAAAGAACTTTTAAAAAATAAAGTTATATTTATAAAAGTACCTTTTTTGGTAAAAAAAAAAAAAGTTATAATTCAGTATCAACTTGAGTAGAAGCTGAACTCACTACAAAAATAAAAACAAACTGCTATAGTATAGCCAGACAAATAAATATCTACCTATAAGGAATTAGAAAACAAATTTTTTCCCTTGAAAGCATGAACAACTAAAATTCTGTTCGGCCTCCTTTAATTACACTTCACTATTTAAAAATCTACCTTACGCATTTCTAAAACTTTTGACTGTAATTCCTTGCATGAAAAACTAATGTAAATTGGCTTTGTGTAAACTTTAGACCTTAAAAAAAAAGAGTTAACACTATTAAAATAAGAAGCATGTCTACAAATGTTTTAAGAGAAATATAACCAAAATCATTATTTCAAATAAGAACAAAACAAAACAAAACAAAACAAAACCCTGAGTGTTCACTGACTGTAATTTGACAGAAGTAAGAGATTTCTCATCAGCCACTTACTCTGTTGTTTGAGTGCTAAGGCTTTGTTTTCCAATACTGCACTCAAGTGCACCAAGCCTATACCAAGCAGACTTCTGAGTAGTGAAAAATGTGGGGTCCAGCCAAAGCTGCATTACAAAACAAATCTGTTTGTAACCCCATACATCAGGCAAGATGATTTCCTAAAATTGCGAATTAAAGGGGCCAATTATACAAAGGTCCTAAATATTTAAACATGCAAAGAACCACTGCAATGTATTTTTTCCTTTGGGCAAGAACATATGCACTACAGAATCCCTAGTGCCCAAGATATTTTAGATGCCATAAAATTTTTTCTGGTTTATTAAATTTTACAGACACACTCATCTTGGTGAGTTTTCCCTACATATGGTTCAAATACTGATATTGTAGTTGAGATGTAGCCAATATTGCAGCCCCCTTGTTTTTACAAGATCCACATTTTAAACTGTATATTCCAAAATTGCCACACATTTAGTTGAACAATTTTATCAGTAAAATCTATGCTCATGAAATCTAGCATTTATAGCTTATAGGTGAAAATGTATCTCAAATGAACTGCTCTTACTTTCAGATTTATCAAGTTTAAATAGATTCTACCTTGAACAGACACATTACTTTCACCTCCATTTGAAATGTCAAAATTTCTACTTATACAAATTAACATGAGTGATAACCTTAAATTGTTACAAAAAGTAACAACTTATAAGCAACCACTTTACAAAAATCAAACCACACAGAAAATCGTATTTTACACATAATGTACTTTTCATTATATTATTCTATTCAATGACCACACTTGAGGGAAGAAAAAAAAACCTTAAGTGCAGCAAGTGTGCACCTTTCTAATCCTTTTATCTTTAATATCTGTGTGGACTGGTTGAGCATTATCAATTCCCAAGACCTGCAGATAAATTGGCCCTGGTTATTTGCCAATGAACAATTTGAACCTAAGCTACAAACAGTTACAGTAACGGGCATTAAGATTTACAACATTGTAGATAAAGGCTAGTATTTGTTAGTGAAAAATCTTAAATTCTACAACTGAAGCCTTAAGGGAAATCAGACCAATATACACATACAACTTGAATAAATGGGCACAGTCTATCATGGTGTTCATCCCATGCAAGTCTGAAGTACTGTTAAGTGTCCACCTTTAAAAACTTGGGTGATGGTGCATGCAGTATGCAGTCAAGGTGAATTGCAAGTCTGAGTTTTTCAGAGGGCTTTTTGCTGATGCCGATGTTGTGCATGATGAAGTGTAGAGTCAGCCTGCTGGAGTCCTCTATCCTTCTTAATGCCTCGTCCAGCTTGGGGGAAAAGTCCTTTCCATAGAGAAGCAGTGTGCAAGTTTGAAGTTTGTAAGGAATATTCTGAATCAGTTTCCTCTCCTCCAAAGAGAGAGAGCTGCTTGGAGAAATGCAAGTCCTTGAACTGCGGGCGTGCTTGTATGTGTGGGCTCCTTTGTTGAACTAAATATAAATAACTCAGTACATACCAGTAGGGGGCACTAATGTTCAAGGTTATTTTCCAGCTTTGCATGGCCTTTGGCAACAAAAGCATTCACCAACAAGATTTTCATTGGAATGAACTAGTTCATTTAAAAATTTTCAGCAGATATAAGTACATTCTAAAATGCGTAAAATACTTACCTCGTCTTCCCAAATATGGTTTAGTGTAGTCCCAACTGTCATTGTCATTCCTAATAACATTTAGACGAGTTGGCTGTTAAGATTAAAAAGAAAGTAAGTTCAAATTGTATACCCAAAACCTAAATATTTCTTTGGTGAAGTGTTGGAAAAATACTCACCCGTGCATATTCGATTTTTAGCGTGCAACACCCAGCATATATGTCTGCTCCATTGAGTGCTGCTTTAGCTTTCTGGGCACAAAGGACTGATTCGAACATAAGTTCTATTAAGGAAATTTGGTTTAAGATGTCTAATAATCATTATTCAATCCCTTAAGAAAAAGACTTGAAAAATTAGAAGTAACTCTTTCACTTCTGCACATGTTTTAACAAAATTTCTAGATGAGTTTTAGTAGTGGATTTTATTGTTAGGATCAACAGTACCATCGCACCTGAACCTAATATGTCAACTGTAATTTCAAAATAAATTAGAAAAGGAAAAAGAATCAATGATGTAATATACAAAAAACATAATATAACCAACCTATCTACACATCAATCCTTCTAAACAATCAGAAGTACTTTATAAATTGGAACAGTGAAGGCAAAGGGAACATGGGTCACATTCCCCAGCAAAAGAGAGCTCACTATCTTGAAACAGGAAATATTTTACTCTTAACATTACAAAAATCCAAAATAATACAAAATAACATTTAATTTTATATATATCTGAAAAGGCAGGGTTTTATATCATATACTTATCTCCACTGTATTGATTAAAAAAAATTTGTCTATAATTCTTTCCAAAAAATAAAATCAAACTACAAAAATGGTTAAAAACAAAGTAAAACACTTTGCCAGAAGCAAGCATCATTAGGATTTTGCTGTTATCCCTACCTTTCTCTATGCATACATTAGTTTTTAAAAAATTATTATTATTTTAAATGGGACTGTATTATACTGCACATACTATTTTGCTCTTTTTTACTCAACATATAACAAATTTAACACAAAATCAGTTCTTACATAAACTAGGATCATTTAAGATTCAATGAAGAAAAGTAAGAAAGGTTCTATTGATTCTAAAGTTTTGGTACTTCCAAATGACTTATTTTAAGAAGAAATCCAGAATAGTTTATTCAAGATAAATTTCAAAAAAGTACAATTATACATATTATCAAATAATGTTACTGTTTTCCTTCTCTGAAAAGGCAAAACACTCTGTAAGATGAAGCACCTGATTGTTTTATGATAGGACACAAAATTATTTGTGGGTAATGCCGTTTCATTTTTTAAATCTAAGAAAAACAGACGGGGGGAAATAAGTACCACTTGACTAAAAATGATTACACAGAAAAAAGTAAGTTCTATGTTACACAGCAGCTATTCACATCAATTAAACCATTACAAAGGATATTCAACCATTGCTTGTATCCCATTTCTCTTGAATATAACAATACGCTGCACTTTTCCAACAGGGTTGCATACAGTATACAAAACATCCTAAGAAAGAAAAAATAAAATTTCTTCACATTTTATATTTGGAAAAACATCAAGGTTATATACACTGATTTCTTTTACTAAAAAAAAAAACAAGAGCCTGTCAGGATGTCACTTCTATTAATTACTGATTACTTTTAAAAATGGTTACACTTCAATAAATCTACAGTTATTGTTTCATCTACACAATATCCACACATTAGAGAAATCCCAGTGAAATATCTGAAAAGCACTATTATCTTATTTGACCCCTAAATGATTCCTCAATTTTTATTTTCTCAACAGACCAAAGTACAATAAATAAGAGAACTGCAATTAACCTGTTGCTTTCCAAATGTGACTCTGAAATGGTCATATTATAACCACTTGAATATGGTAATAAATATTTATTAAGGGACAATAGTAGAACAATTTGGTATCAATGTTTCAAGGGGCGATAGCTATTCAGAAAAGACCCAGAGAAGATCATTTATACAGTGTTAAATGGCATCAAACAGGATGCCTGAATCAACTAGGGGAGAGCCTAAACACCCTCTCAGGGACAATTTTTCAACTTTTGAGAAATTTCTTACATAGCCATACCATTAGGTGCTAGGGACATAACAATAAACAAACCAGAGCAGTTGTACTAGATTAAGTTATATTCTGTTCCCCAAAACGCCAAATATTTTAACTATGTCAATACTGTACACTAATATCTATAAATAGTATAAAATAAAGATAAATGTCTAATAAAGGCCTAATATTTACATTTGTCCCAGTATCATATACCCTTACTAAAAATTACACTAATTGACATTTCCCTTACTGTAATATTCTATTCATTACAAAAATCAAGTGTCTTCATCACTAGCTTGTTGTGAAACAGCATGGGATTACAAAATAGAACACTCAACTGGTCCAGAACATGAATCCTTTTTAAAATTCTACTAATATCACTTTTTTAAAGGGCAAAGCAGAGAATTTAAGTAAATCAGGCTGGTTTTTAACAACTACATCAAAAGACCTTACAATAATGACATATGCATCTTACTATACTACAGGAGCCTGCCATTACCTAGTAGATGCTTTTGATAAATGTGCTGGCATGTGAGTGAAAGAGTTCCTGGACCATTTCCAACAAGTCTGTCTAACTCCTCATTAGAAACAGCATGGATGCTTTAAACGTGTTTATTTAATTTTGACAACTGTACTCCTGATCTTTCTAGTATCAGTGCTTACCATTTGTCCATTAAACTTAATAGTCAAAGTTAAGATTCATTCTAATAATTCTAAAAACAACCACTGTTTCTAAATATCAAGAGGGCAGTGAAGAAAACTATAGGTTAGTCAATCAAGCGGCAAACTCCAAAATCAGTTTTAGTTTGTCATATTAAAAATCCATACCACTGTGATTGGATAAAGGGGATTCTGAATTGATAACAGAAGAACTTTGTTGCCTCCTGATGGATCATCAGTATTTCCTGGACGAGTGATCCTTTTGCTTGTAGAATAGTTGAAAAAAGCCTGTTGACCAGCAATGTACACAGGTTCGTCCGCAGCAAATGTCACACACTCTTTGGCACTGTCTATGTTCTCAAATTCCACTAGTGCCTGCCGTTTGAATGGCATCATCATCACATAGCTGAAAGGGATTTTGGAAGACAAATACCCACATGTAGTAAGTTCAGTTAACATCATTTGCTCTCAATTAAGTAAAAGCAGGCTTTTTCTTTAAAAAAAAAAAATGTGTCAAATTATACAGATTAGTCTTCTTTACCTGTATCCAAAAAGTTAGTCAATTCTTACATCATCCAAATTCATTGTGCTACAGCAGGTAGATGGTACATATCTGAAAACTTACCCTCCTGTGATTGAAAGCATAACCATTTCATGCCTTCCTCAGGCACAATTTTTTGTTACCAGTTACTGATGACACTACCCAGTTTATTCCTCAGGCTGCCACTCCCAAGTACATTAGATATCTCAACACAGAAACAAACAATGAAGCCCTGGCTGCTGTGGCTCAGTGCATTAAGCGATGGCCTAGCAACCCAGGGTTGCCAGTTCGATTGCCAGTCTAGGGCACATGCCTGGGTTGCGGGCCAGGTCCCCAGTAGGGGGCACGTGAGAGGCAACCACACTTTGATGTTTCTCCCTTTCTTTCTCCGTCCTTTCCCCTCTTTCTAAAAATAAATAAATAAAATCTTAAAAACAAAAAGAAAAGAAAAGAAACCAACAATGATAAAACTCAACAGGAGTTTAGTGGATGGGACCTCTAAAACCAGAAACTACCACCTCTATTGATTTTTCCAAATAAACAAGTCCTACACTAATAACTGACTATACTTTCATTTATCTTACAAAAAGAGAACCAAAGATAAATAAAAGCAAGTGAAAACTGACGAAATTCCATACCAATAATCTCTCCCCAAACATTTTTAAATATTAAAGGATCTGAAAAGATATTCACTAGAACATGGCAATCGTGGCTGCCTATGGGCAAGAAGTAACGTATTTACTTTTCACTGTGCTCTTCTGGGGAAAGGAATTCATTTTAATCCATGGAATAAAAAATAAGGAAATGAAAGAAAGTAGGCAAGAGAGAAACGAGAGCACGTGGATCACAACAGGGGAACAACAGGTCCTGCAGAGGAACAACAGGTCCTGTATTCACAGGGACAAGAACCTTAAAAATGTTTCTTAAATACAATTAACATGGTTTTTATAACAGTAGAATGCTAGAGCAATAACATCAGGTCAGCTACTTGGGGACAACACTGCTTCTCAATCCAGCATCCAGGACTCACTGCTACACCTTAGAAACAAGCAAAGAGTCCATTAATAATAAACGGACCACTCTGTAGCCTGGCAAATTACGTAATTTCTTATGAATTTCAGCTTCCTCATTTATAAAACTTGGAACTGTACCAAGATTATAGTTATACAAACTGCTTGCCTTGCATCATTCATCTTTATATCCTCAGAAGCAAGTGGCACATAACAGACATTCAATCAGTATTTGTTAGTCTATGAGGCTTGTTAGCATTCCCCACCCACATCATGCAAAATTAAAGAATACAGAAACAATAAGGCCTTGAATTTAAAGATTACCAACTATAAATATGAGATATAAATCCTAGGAGAGAAACATTCCCTTTATTTTATTTACTTATTTTTTACTTTTTAACTGAATTTATTGGGGAGACATTAGTTAATAAAATTATAGAGGTTTCAGGTGTACAATTCTATAACACATCATCTGTATATTGTACTATGTGTTCACCACTGAAGTTAAGTCTCCTTCCATCATCGTTTATCTCCCCACACCCTCTTATACCCCCTTATCCCCTTTCCCTCTGGTAATCACCACACTGTTGTCTGTGTCTGAGTTTATTTTTTTAATTAATCCCTTCACCTTTTTCACCCATCCCCACAACCATTCTCCCCTCTCACAGCTGTCAGTCTGTTCTCTGTCTATACATCTGCTTCTATTTTGTTTGTTAATTTATTTTGTTCATTAGATTCCACATATAAGTTAAATCATATGGTACTCTATCTTTCTCTGACTGGCTTATTTCACTTGGCAAAATGCTCTCTAGGTCCACCCATGTTGTCACAAAAGGTAAGAATACACTAGAAGGAATAAACAGTAGAGTGGATGAAACGAAGGATCGAAATCAGCAATTTGAAAGACAAGGTAGCAGAAAATACCCAGAGAAGCAAAAAGAAAAAAGAATTTTTAAAAATCAAGATAGGCCTGGCTGGTGTAGCTCAGTGGATTGAGCATGGGCTGAGAACCAAAGGGCCGCTGGTTCGATTCCCAGTCAGAGCACATGCCTAGGTTACAGGCCAGGTCCCCAGTATGGGGTGCATGAAAGGCAACCATACACTGATATTTCTCTCCCTTTCTTTCTCCTTCTTTTCCCTTCTCTCTAAAAATGAATAAATAAAATCTTTTTAAAAAAATGAGGATAGATTAAGGAACCTTTAGGACAACATGAAGCATAATAACATCCATATCACCAGGATACCAGAGGGAAGACAAAAGCAAGTATGGGATCAAGAACCTATTTGAGGGAATAAGGACTGAAAACTTCCCTAACCTGATAAAAGAAAAAGACACATAGTTCAGGAAATGCACAAAGTCCCAAACAATATGAACCCATAAGAGGCCCATACCAGGAAACATCATAGCTAAAATGGCAAAGATTAAAGACAAAGAGAGAATCTAAAAACCAGCAAGAGAAAGAGAGTTACCCACAAGGGAGCTCTCATAAGACTACCAACTGATTTCTTAACAGAATCATTTCAGGCCAAAAGGAACTGGCATGAAATATTCAAAGTGATGAAAAGTAAGACTACTTTACCCAGCAAGACTACCACTTAAAATTGGAGGAGAAATAAAGAGCTTCCAAGACAAGAAAAAGCTAAAGGAGTTTGTTACTGCCAAACCAGTATTATAAAAAATGTTAAAAGAGAAGAAAGGGAAGAGGAGGAAGAGGAGGAGGGGAGGAAGAGGAGGAGGGGAGGAGGAGTAGAAAAAAACAGAGGAACATAGTTATAAAAAATAAACTGGGAATAAATATGTACATATCAATAATCGCTTTAAATGTAAATGGCTTAAATGCTCTAATCGGAAAACATAGGGTAGCAGAATGACCCACACAAGACCCATAGATATAATATCTATAAGAGACCCACCTCGGAGCAAGATACACACAGACTAAAACTAAAGGAATGGGAAAAGATATTTCATGCAAATGGAAATTTTTTAAAAAGCTGTGGTAGCAATACTTGTATCAGACAAATTAGACTTCAAAACACAGGCTGTAACAAGAGACATAGAAGGACATTACATAATGCTAAAGGGATCAATCCAACAAAAGGATATAACCCTTGTAAATATTTATGTACCCAATATAGGAGTACCTAAATATGTACAGTAAAGACTGATGGTCATAAATGGAGAGATCGACAGCCACACAGTCATAATGAGATTTTAATACCCTTTGACATGAACGGATAGATCTTCCAGACAGAAAACCAACAAGGAAACAGTGGCCTTAAATGGCACACTAGATCGGATGGATTTAGTTGATATCTTCAGAGCATTTCACCATAAAGCAGCAGAATATACATACTTTTCAAGTGCACAAGGAACATTTTCTAGTATAAACCACAGGTTAAGACACAAAACAAGTCTCAAAGTTAAGACTGTAATTATATCAACCATCTTCCCTGACCATAGTGGTATGAAACTGTAAGTCAATTATAAGAAAAAACTGAAAAACACACAAAGACATGGACAAGTTGCTAAATAACATGTTGCTAAACAATGAATGGGTTAACGATGATATCAAGGAAGACATCAAAAAATACCTTGAAACTAATGAAAATGAGAACACAACAACCCAAAATCTGTGGGACACAGAGAAAGCAGTCCTAAAAGGGAAATTCACAGCATTATAGGCCTATGTCAAGAAATGGGGAAAAAACTCAAATAAACAATATAACTTTTTTTTTTAAATCCTCACCTGAGGATTTGAGAGAGACAGAAACATCAATGTGAGGGAGAAATATTTATCAGTTGCTTCCTGTACACGCCCTGACCAGGGATCAAACCCACAACCTAGGTACGTGCCCTGACCTAGAATCAAACCTGCAACCTTTTGGTGTGCAGGATGATGCTCCAACAAACTGGTTTTTTTAAAAGAAAATTCCCTTTAGAAACACACACTTGTTGCTGAAGTTCTAAAATCTTAGATATATTAAAAATAGAAAACCATGCAATCAGGTTTATGCTAAAGAAATTAAAGAAAAATAGACAAAATATTCTCTCACAAATATGTTGGTTTAATAGCTAAATGATTATTACCACCCTAATATGTGAATAACTTTGGCTCTTTGGAAACAGAAAAATTATAAAGATTAAAAAATAAATTCTTTATTGGACTATTCTAGACTTGGTCACAGTAAAATTGCTTCCTGGAACTGCAATTGAGGTGAGCTAGAAAATAGAGTTAAAACACTTAAAACTTAAAAAGGTCACCCACAAAAGTGGCATTGTATGAAGACTGAGAAAGGAAAATTAGAATATTGCAGATATTTTAAGAATGCACTTAAATTGCCTGGAACATAATTTTTAAAAACTCTTTAAAAAGCATAAATACAAGGACGATTGAAAGACCGAAGAGAAAAAAATAAACAAAAAGGCTAACGGACATGGTAGGTGATTTCACCTTACATCATGAAACATGTTTACTAAATTTTTTTTAATAGTTCACTATTTTTTTTTTGAGATTTTATTTATGTATTTTTAGAGAGGGAAGGGAGGGAGAAACAGAGAGAGAGAGGGAGAGAAACATCAATGTGTGGTTGCTGGGAGCCGTGGCCTGCAACCCAGGCATGTGCCCTGACTGGGAATCGAACCTGCGATGCTTTGGTTCGCAGCCCACGCTCAATCCACTGAGCTACGCCAGCCAGGGCATGTTTACTAAATTTTAAATAAAAAAAGAAGGCAAAAATATTACCACATAAATTAGGCCTTAAAAGTTCTGTTATAAAATTTTAAACTAAAAACTACCTGGCATCTTCTCCTTGAATGGGAGTGGGGAATTTTTAAAAAGCAAATGAAAGGGTGAAGAGAAAGAGAAAAAGAGACTCAGTATATATTTTTAAATATGCTTTTGATTATAATACATGAATATACATTACAAATGAAGACAGAAATATAGCAATTTTATTATCATGACAAAGTCATTCTTAACATTTTATTATAGTTTCTCCTGAATGTCTTTCCTATGCATCTAGTTTTCAGGTATAAACTTGCCAAATATTGAACCTGCTGATTCAACTGTTTAATATTAGCAATTTCTATATAATGTTTATAATTACACATCACAAAATAAAGAAACAAGTAGAGAAAGGTTCTAAATTTTTTTCTTTTATTGATTCTAGAGAGAGAGGATGGGAAGGAGAAAGAGAGTGAGAGAAGCATTAATATGAAAGAGAAGCACTGATCAGCTGCCTCTTGCATATGCCCCAACTGGGGACAGAACCCACAACCCAGGCATGTACACTAACCCAGAATCAAACCAGTGACCTTTCTGTTTGCAGGATGACACCCTGACCAACTGAGCCACACTGGCCAAGGCGAAAAATGTTCTATAAATACAATATTTTGAAGCAAAACACTTGCTTTTCATTGGAGACTACTCAAGGTTCTTTCATACCAGTCACTTATTCAGTATCATTTCATACAAATGAAACTCCTACTTTCATGTTTATGCCAATTAAGCTCTTAATTATACACTAATATGTTCCAATCATTTCACGACTTTTCTATCCACATAACTACCAATCTTGAAGGCAGAACGACAGACTATGCAAGGTAACTGAGTAACATTCTTATACGGAACACTTTACTGTGGACTAAGTATCTAAGAGTATAGAGTCTGAAAATGAACAGGCCACCCAAAAGTAACTTAAATTACTCAACAACTTAAACATATAGTTCTATTTATTTAATCCCAACCTTTAAGTCATGGGCATAATTAACATCAAAATTTCCAACTGTATTCATCAACTTGTCTTCCTGACATCACTTTAGTATTTCTTGGCTATAAGAAAATAACTTTAAATGCACTAAATATGTAAGAACAAAAAAATAAATAAACCCAAAATAACCATTCTCTTTGTAATCCATGGGACAATGCGTCACTTAGAAGGTCCTTAGAGTACATGGAGTTAGTTTAGCACCAACACACAAGTCCAAATAAAGTCTATTTCAATATATGTGTAACTCTCCAGACAGACTTAACTTCCACAATCCTCTCCAAATGACTAAGAAATGATATGGTCATCTCAGTGATACTTCAAGAAGTGGGCGTTTTTATAATTTTTTATGCTCATGTGGATTCCCAATTTGTACCTCCAAGGACAACATGTAACAGTCAGTGATTTCTGAGGTACTTAAATTGAGGATAACAGGCTTGCCAAGTCATCTGCCTCCCAATGAAGTTATCAAAGAAATAAAAAGCATGCCATAGTGGAAGGTATCACCAAAAACCCCTCCTACTCCTTTGAAGCAGTGATTCCTTTCTGCTGACATCTCTGACCACTTTCTCACCATCTAGTTATGCACCATCCTTTCAATACTCAAAAAACTCCAAATAAATCTTTATAAAACTGAAGCAATCGAGCTGCTTCAGCAAATACACTGAAATTTCTCTCCTATTTCATACAGTTTGACTTAGTCTGTATCACTGAGGCCTAAAACAAAAATCCCAAACATATCATCAAGGAAAAACATAAAAATCAACTCTGGACTATCCATACTAAGAAGAGAACAAGGAGGCATACTCCAAAAATAATGTAGAAATAATTTTTAAGTGTCTATTTTTGGTAGCAGATTCACTTTTCTAATATGTTTTCAATTAAGTCAATATTCTTTGGCACACCGCAGCTTTGGTAAGAGAAAGGAGGAGGCTGAGTAAATATAAAACACAAGGGGAAGGCAGACTAGGATAAAACACTGACTGCTCGTGACCGCGTAAGAACTCATAGCAATAGCAACACGTAGCTAAGCAAACAGTGCCTACCTTTCATCTACCCACTTTAGTTGCCAATTCCTAAATATTCCAAAATAATTTTAAAAACCAAAACAGGAAATTAGTATCTAAGTACCACTAACCACTTTCAAACTCTGAAGCTGAAGGGTGTAATCAACTCAGTGGTTTAAAGCAGTGTTTAAGAAGGAATCATGGACTCCCGTGAAAATCAGATGAAAGACGCAATAATCCACTTTACATACATCCTGGATGGGGAGTAAGAGGTGATAACGGCCCCCAAAATACATCCTTGAATCATCCCAAAAAAGTTAAAAACAAAGAAGTACAGTGATATGCAAATTTGATATATACCATGGTTAAACTAGTAGCAACCAAGCAAGGCTTATTCTACCATACTGCTTTCAATCTTTATGAAGTCCTTATTGTCTTACCATATTGTCCCAAATTTTTCCAGAGCCTCCACAAGGTCTGCTTCCACCACAGATTCACAGAGTCCTCGAACATGGACAACGGGTGAAACAGAAACTTTATGATGACTTCCACCTGACTCCTAGAAAGAGAAAACAATTTGTAATTAAAAACTTTGAAATTCCAAATTGCATCATTTAGTAAATTCAACTCTGCTATGAAAAGCAAACAAACAAATAAATAACAAAAAAAGTGCAATCCACAAGTTAGTAAATAGGACCTGAGAGTAAAATCAACTATTAAATGCTTGACATGAAAATTTTGATTTCTTAAAAGGGAGCATTCTTGAGACTCCCTGTCATGATGAAGGCATAGGTAAACACGGCTCACCTCCTCACACAACCACAGCAAAATTTACAACTAAGCTAGAAAACAACTGTCATGCAGAATCATCAGAAAATCAAGCTATATGGAAGTCTGACAATCAAGGAATTACAGAAATCACATCCACACAGAAGAACAGGAGGGGTAGAGACATGCAGACATAGAACAGGGGGTTCCATACCCACGTGTGGTGGATAAAAATCTACAGGGATCCCAGCCCCACACCAGACCACCCAGCCCAGGGTTCCAGTGCCAGGAAGAGAAGTCCCCATAACTTCTGGCTGTAAAAACCAGTGGAGTTTGGGGTAGCAGAAGAAACTGCAGGATTCTTGGGTGTCTCTCTTAAAGGGCCCACAACGGACTTAGGACTTATACAAACTCACTCCCTCTGGGCTCCAGCACCAAGGGCAGCAGCTGGAAGGGCACCAGGGGCACACAAGGAGAAACTGAAGTATCTGGCATCAGGGTGAATGCTAGGGGACAGCTTCTTCTCAGACAAAACTCCAGAGGCCAGAGTCTCCTTTGTGAGCCCTCATTCACAAAGAGCCAGAGAGTGACAACAACATATCTGAGAATCCATCAACTCGTTCACAGGGTTGCCCCATCCTGGCAATTACCTAAGGCTCCAACCCATCCAACTTACGGGTGCACTTTTCTATGATAGGCCATGTTACTAAGACAGGGAGTCAAAGCAGCTCTACCTAATACATAGATACAAACACATGGAGGCTGCCAAATTGAGGAGTCAAGGAAATATGGCCCAAATGAAAGAACAGAACAGAACCCCAGTAAAAGAACTAAACAAAATGGAGATAAGTGACCTATCAAGATAAAGAATTCAAAACACTGGTTATTTTCCTGGATGCTCAAGGAACTCAATGGGTATTTCAACAGCATAAAAAAGACCCAGGCAGAAACAAAGGTTACACAAAGTAAAATAAAGAAAAATTTACAGGAAATCAGACTTCTGGCCAAGATGGAGGTGCAGATAGATACGCTTTGCTTCCACATACAACCAAAAGTGAGACAACAAATTTATAAATAAAAAACAATGAGAACTGCCAGAAAACAGAACTGCATGGAAGTCCAACAACCAAGGAATTAAAGAAGAAACGTTAACCCAGACTGGTAGAAGGGGCGGGGATGGGCAGCCAGGGCAGAGAGGACTAGTGGCGAGGCTGCAGCTTGAGGACCAGGCAGGCAAGGCAGTGGCTGGTGGAGCAGGCGGTCCCACACTTGCATGCAGATAAGCCAGGAGGAACAACTGGGGAGCAAGACAGACCATGCAACCCAGGGTTCCGGTATGGGAAACTGAAGCCTCAAAACCTTTGGCTATAAAAACCTATGTGGGTTGCAGTGGCAGGAGAAACTCCCAGCCTCACAGGAGAGTTTGTTGGAGGGACCTACAGAGTCCCAAAATGTACATAAACTCACCACCCCGGGAATCAACACCAGAAGGGCCAATTTGCTTGTGGGTGGCGGGAAAAGTGACTGAAAGCCTGCCAAGAGCCAAGGAAGTGGCACTGTTCCCTCTCTGACCCCTCTAACACACAGAACCACAATGCAGCAAAGGAAGTTGCCCTGCCCTGGCAAATACCCAAGGCCCTACCCCTTACAGTGTAACAGGTGCACCAAGACAAAGACATGTAGCCCAAATGAAAGAACAAATCAAAGCTCCAAAAATAGAACTAAGTGATGAAGAGACAGCTAACCTATCAGATACAGAGTTCAAAGCACTGGTAATCAGGATGCTCACAGAAATGGTTGAGTATGGTCGCAAAATAGAGGAAAAATGAAGACTATGCAAAGTAAAATACATAAAACATACAGAGAATCAACAGTGAAGGGAAGGAAACCTTAATTCAAATCTACAATTTGGAACAGAAGGAAGAAATAAACATTTAACTTGAGCAGAATAAAGAAACAAGAATTTAAAAAAATGAGGAGAGGCTTCGGAACCTCTGAGACAACTTTAAATGTTCCAACATCCAAATCACAGGGGTGCCAGAAGAAGAGGAAGAACAAGAAATTGAAATCTTATTTGAAAAAATAATGAAGGAAAACTTCCCTAATCTGGTGAAGGAACTACACAAACAAGTCCAGGAAACAGAGAGTCCCAAGTAAGTTGGACCCAAAGAGGACTACACCAAGACACATCATAATTAAAATGCCAAAGGTGAAAGATAAAAGAGAGAATCTTAAAAGCAGCAAAAGAAAAAAGAAAAGCAAACCGTTACCTACAAAGGAGTTTCCATAAGACTGTCAGCTGATTTGTCAAAAGAAACTTTGCAGGCTAGAAGGGACAGGTAAGAAGTGCTGAAAGTGATGAAAAGCAAGGATTTACAGCCTAGATTACTCTATCCAGCAAAGCTCTAGAATTGAAGGGCAGAAAAAGTGCTTTCCAGACAAGGTAAAGCTAAAGGAGTTCATATGAAATGTTAAAGGGACTTAAGAAAAAGAAAATAAAAACTATGAACATTAAAATGGCAATAAACTCACAACTATCAACTGAATCTAAAAAACAAACTAAGCAAACAAGCTCAACAGAAACAGAACCATAAATATGGAAATCATTTGGAGGGTTATCAGTTGGGAGGGGGAAAGGGGGAATAGGGGAAAAGGTGCAGGAATTAAGAAGTACAAATTGGTAGTTATAGAATAGATGGAAAATGATAAGAACAGTATAGGAAATGTTAAGAACAGTATAGGAGATGGAGTAACTAAAGAACTTATATGCATGACCCATGGGCATGAACTAAGGGGGGAGATTGCTGAAGGCAACTGGGGATACCAGGAGGAGAGGCAAAGGGGGAAAAATTGCAACTGTAACAGCATAAAGTAATATAAATATTTATAAAAAATAAATTTATAATATATATTTATAAAAATATATAAAAATAAAAGGGTATTGTTTTATAGTAAGTAAAAATAAGTTATTTAATAACTTTTTTCAACTTCAAGAAAATCTCAGAAAAAAAAATCAGCAGATAAAGCATGCTATGATTGGAAATACATTTTATACTCATAATTTCATAGTTTTACCTCCATAAAATCAAAATCTCAAGTAGTCCAAATGAAAAGTCCCAATTTAAAACTTTTTAAATATAAAGATTATATACTTTATTTTTTCTGTAATACACAGTAAATTTATTATCAACTTTTGTCCTGTTTAATCGATTACCTCATCCCACCATAACCTGAAGTCCAATTTAAATTTATACAAGGGACTATGTAGGAAAATACTTGGAAAATTAAAATAGCTCTCTCATTTACTTATCAAGCTCCATTAAGACAAAGATTTACATTTACAGCTTGCTGCTGGGCACCTCTTTGCATCACTTTAAAATAACTTCAGATAGATAGATAGATAGATAGATAGACAGACAGACAGATAGATGTGTATCTCCCAAAAATCTATTAAGTAAAAGCTTTTTAGGGGGGTCCTACAGACTAATCTAAAAGCACCATTAAAACTTAAGAATCATTTAAAGAAAATTAAACCCCTTTATGGCTATTCTAAAAGACTCACCATTTTTTTTCCATCATAAAGACTGTTAGAAAAATGTAATAAACTCTTATGTCAGAATCTAAAGAACTAATTTGAATATAAAAAGTAACCATGGGACCATGCAACTTGATTGTCATAGCCAACAAATAATTTCAGTGATCTGCAAATACTAACTTAACCCTTGGAATTTCATTTGAATTGCTTAGGTTTAGTTTCGTCTATGTTTACATGTCACTAAATTTGAAACAAGTCATTCTGATTGTTCCCTATGTAAACCAGCATTCTCTTAGCAACCTTAACAAATGAGACCGTTCCTATGTGAAACTCAACAGCCAAAAGTATATTATCACCACTAAGCTCTTAAATATTGCTGGACAACAACAATGCAGGAAGAGAGCTAAGTAACACCATAAAACCTAAATTTAAACAAACATTTAAAGTATAAATAACAAGTTTTATTCTAAAAATATGTAGAACAAACTGCAAGATATAAGACAGTTATCTCCATTGATCCTTAGAAATTAGCTGGCAAATGTAAAAGTACAAGAGAAGACTGTATTAGCCTGGACTCTTCAAAAAGTTAGTATCAAAAAACAGTGGAAGATTTCAGATTGAAACTAAAGACAAACAACCACCAAATGCAATGCATGAGCCTTAATTTTATAATAGAAAACTGCTATAAAAGACATCTTAGGCCTCTGACTGGTATGGCTCAGAGGACTGAGCACCAAACTGTGAACCAGAAGGTCACTGGCTTGAACCCCAGTCAGAGCACATGCCTGGACTGCAGGCCAGGTCCCCAGTCAGGGGGTACTGAAAGAGGCAACCACACAGAGATGCTTCTCTCCCTCTCTTTCTCCCTCCCTTGCCCTCTCTAAAAATAAATGAAACCCTCAAAACAAAACAACAAAAAAGATATCTTAGGGACAAACTGGAGAATTTAAGTAGGCAGGGTATTAGATTACATAATGGAATTATTGTCTTAGGTAGCATTATAATAGTAATGCTATAGAAAAGAATATCTCTAATTCCTACGAATACCTGGGATATTTAAGGATAATTGTGATGTCTGTAAGTTACTTTCAAATAGTTTCGGGGGAAAAAATGTATGTACATAAATAGATATAGACATTTAGAGACAAAAATCCCAAATAAAAAATGTTAAAAATTTAATATGTAATTGAACATGTTACATAATAAAAAAATTGGGGAAACGTTTTATTATATAATACTTAAGACCTACAAAAGGGAATAAAGAACATTGTAACTTACCACCCAGTCTAAGAAATGAACCACCAATCAGCTGAATAGAACTCCTCCTACCTCCCTCCCCAGCATGGATACCCAGTCTTGTATATAGTTCTAAAGAATATGACTTCTATCCAAATCAGTCTTCTCACACAAGAAAAACTGATTACAGGACCAATATTATTAGTTACTTATAGTTCCCAAATAAAACAGATTGAGATTCAAGCCATTCTACAAAAGCTGGAAAATGTTATCAATACGGAATTTAGGAGAAGATGGATTATCTTAACCTCAAAGGAGAAAACAACATATCCTGTACCCATTGTATTTGCTTTATTCCCACTCAGTGAACTTGCTATTCATGAATTTACATACCTTGATATTTCTCTATCTTTAATTTATGTCTCCTTTTCTTGAACTTAAACATTTCTCATCCTTTCTGTTGCGTATTTAAAAAGAAAAAACAAAACCCTAGGGCTGTTTCCAAATATAAAATGTATATTAAAGATATCTTTTCAAACCATATTTTCACTTCCCCCATGACCCGCCACATTACTTTTCTTAGATCAATATTTTCTTGAGGAAGGGGCAAAGTTACGGAACGACCACCAGGTTGGGTCTTGGTCCTCCCCGCCCATCACACCTCTAGACAGGTCTACATCCACAGCCACCGCTGCTTCCGCCACAGGAGTGCAGGGGAACATGGCTGGAGTTTCCTGAAGCACCGGGAGACCTGCATGGTGCCCCACCACACCGGGATGCTTGAAGATGAAAAGAAATCTGATTTCTCCTAGGACCCGAAACAAGCCCTGTAAGTTAATGAAAGGCAAGCAGGAGGTGATCTGAGGCTGGAAAGATGGGGTTGTCCAGATGAGCCAAACCATCTCCCCAAACTGTGCCTTTAGTGCTACTGGGCACCCAGGTCACACCCCACCAAAAGTCACTCTTGTCTTCCACAGGGAGCTTCTAAAACTGGAATGACAGGAAGGGCCTACTCCCTGAGCCCTTTGTTCTTGGATGTGCCACGCACGAACCCGCACAGCACGAACCTGCAGAGCACCTCCTTATGTTCCACTACACTCTCTGTACAAACACCTGTCCCAGCTGAATGTGTTCTGACACCCAGTTCTGCTCTTCCCCTCTCCCTTCGTATGTGTGCTGAGCTAAACCATATGCCACAAACCTCGAGCGACTTTTTTTGTTTTCCTTTTGGGGTGAAGATTCAGTTTCAGTCTTTTTGGGTCTAGGTTTCCAATTAAGTATTAGTCAAGTATTAACAGCACAAGTAATGGGTTAACTTCAGACTAGGAATTGGGGGGTGTGTGTGTGTGTTGGCGGGGGGGGGAAGAATCTTTATTTTTATTTTTGGATGAAATTTTTTATCTATTATATATTTAACATTCTTGCTGCTGCACTGCAAAGCTATTGTAGATTTGAGATGCTGTTGATGGCCAAAGGATCTCTAAGTTGAGAGATGTCTTTGGGTTGAATTAAGAGCCCTATCCAAAAATGCAATGGGGAGGGGGAGAGGCCTCATCTCCACTGTTCCATCCCACTCTCCCCTAAACCCTCTTTTGAAAGCAAACCGTTTTCACTGTGATGTTGGGCACTGCACGTATCTGACCCTAGGCCAGCAGGGACCTCTGAAGCCTTCTTCCTGGTCTGGCTTTCCCCTCCATCCCCATATCCTGAGGTTTTCTCTAAGATATTCAGGACTTTTATAATCTCTTAGCTTTCCAGGCTCCACTTTCTAAATTTTAAGAACTTTAATCAAAAGATAAAACTGAGCCCCGGCTGGTGTGGCTCAGTGGATTGAGCATGGGCCTTGGAACCAAAGGGTCCCTGGCTCAATTCCCAGTCAGGGCACATGCCTGGGTTGCAGGCCAGGTCCCGGGTAGGGTGTGTGCAAGAGGCAACCACACACTGATGTTTCTCTCCCTCTTTCTCCCTCCCTTTCCCTCTCTCTAAAAACAAATTAATAAAATCTTAAAAAACAAAAAACACAGCCCCACAGCAAAGAATTATTAAAAAAAAAAGATAAAACTGAAGGTGCTGTTTGTACCCAGCCACCACGACATCTCCTTGAGGGTCGTCCTAAGAAAATCATGCTGGTCATCACAGCTTCAGCATCTCCTGTTTTCTGATGCTCTGTTCCCCCTGCAGATCCCAGTTTCCTGGTTTTCCCTCTCCTCCACCCCCTCACTCCCTTGCTGTCCTGTGTGATTTCATGAGAGAAATTATTGCAGCCTAACCCCCAACTCCCACACTAGCACTAAAAATGAGTTAGTTTCATTATTGTAATAAAAGTGCTTTATGCTGACTTTTCTAAAAAAAATATTTTTCTTATTTCTACCTATACTATAAACTGGTGATAAAAAATCTTAAGTCATTTGTAAAGCCTCTTTTATCTACCTTAAAATTGCCTCTTTGAAGGATCACACCATGCATTTAATTCCTGAAGGGGTGAATCAATCAGTAGTGCTTACCCCAATCATATACTAATACTTCAATCATGTTATCTCCAGCTTAATTTTTTAAAATTCTCATACAAAAAAGCCCAAATTTCTTTCCATCCTAAGTGTTTAGTTATCTAGGTTTTCTAGGTTATCTATTGCTTATCAGACTAGAAACAATATTCCAAGTGAGTACCCAGCAAATGAAGGTATACCGGCAATTTATGTATATATATTTTTAAATTTTATTTTAATTGTTCAAGTACAGTTTTCTGTCCTTTACTCCCATCCCAGCCCACCCACCCAGCCCTCCCCAGCTCCCTCCCATTTCTACCCCGCCTAGTTTTTGTCCATGTGTCCCTTATATTTGTGCCTATAAACCCTTCTTCCCCTTTCCCCCTGAAATTCCCTCCCCTCTGGTCACTGTCAGCCTGTTCTCTATTTCAGTGTCTTTGGTTATATTTTGCTTGTTTGTTTATTTTGTTGTTTAGGATCCTGTTAAAGGTGAGATCATATGGTATTTGTCTTTCACTGCCTGGCTTATTTTGCTTTTTTAATTACTTGACCCTTTCTTTAGGCAAACTGGACCAATTATGGAAGCATTATTTGATCCCCATGGCAGGCTCTAGACTGGTCTAGTCAAAACCATCCCAAACTCCCCGTCCTTCAAAGGCGACCTCACGGACAAACTCTAATAACATCAGTCTTGAGTGCTGATGCTGACAACTGCAGACTGAAGACCAAGCTCTATTAAAAAGAAGAGAATCTTCAATCTAAAAGAAATGAGCAGGGCCCATTAACATCTCTTCATACAGAAAAGCAGTAATTTGACTGCAAACTCACAAAGGCCAGGCACAATGTCCTCGGGCTTTTTTGTTTTCCCAACATCCCTATGCACAAAATGTGCTCAAGAGCCACTGAACTATCTTTCCTGCCCTCCTACCACAGGATTAAGAAAGACCAACCTCAGCCCTGGCTGGTGTGGCTCAGTGAATTGAGCACCAGACTGTGAAGCAAAGGGTTGCAGGTTCGATTCCCAGGCACGGCATATGCCTGGGTTGCGGGCCAGGTCCCCAGTAGAGGGCATGCAAGAGACAACCACACAGTGATGTTTCTCTCTCCCTTCCTCTAAGTCTTAAAAAAAAAAAGATCAATCTCAAATTCAGTAATTCATCCCCCAAAACTAGACACAAAAACCCACTGCCTCTCGTTAAACACCTCTACTGACAGGAAACCTTCTACCTGCTGAGGCAATCCATTATATTCTTAGAAAATTCTTCATAATATTGCATCCATTTCTGTCTCTCTGTAGTGTCCTATACAAAATGGCACTGGGCGTCAGATCGACTTTTGAATCTCTGAACATTTACTGGCTCAGTGACCTTAGGGGAGTTACTTAACCTTTCTGAGCTTGTTTCACTATTTAAAAAAAAGAAAAAGAAGAAAACAAATCCTTATAAGATCACAATAACTACATGAAACAAAAAATAAAAATGCCCAACACTGTTATAGTTACTGAACAAAGTTTCAATATTAGTTGGCACACCTACCCTTAACTGTATTTCTCTCTTCTGCATGATAACCTTCAATTATTTATAATGATTTCTCAAATCACACCTTTAAGTTTACCCTTCAGGTTAAATATCCTCCCAGATTCTTCTACCATTCCTCTTATGATGGGATTTTTCAGTGCCCTCTCCATTCTGATCATTTTTCTCTGGATTCATTAGAATTTGTAATGTAGTATCAAGAAAGAAGTATAGCATCTCCAGATATTTAAGATTATCCCTTCTTTGACATTGGAGATTTCATATAGACCAAGAACAAACTACTTTTAAGGGGCAACTGCAAATACTTTTTTAACTCACACTATACGTAAGAGTTTACCTACATTTTTTTCTTACTGAATTAAACTAAACAATCACATCTCTTTACTTGGTCTTTGTCTTTAAGAGAAACAATACAGCAGATCCCAAAATGGGAACTGCTTTAATTTTCCTACCCCAAGTTTTTAAGGTATATTTGATCAACGGAGCAAAAATAAATTTAAAAAAAGCCATACGATCAACTAACTTTTTTTTTTCTCATGTACTATAAATCCTTTGATTTTGCCTACCTCAGTACCCCTTCTTACTTCTTCTGGATAAACACAACAAAAAAAGAAAAGGAAAAAAAACCTCTTCAGTTCCGTATTATTATATTGGCATTCTCAGTCACACAGCCATGCCTCCCCGACCTCAGAGATGTCAATGATCAGTGGGGAGAATGAACTGAGAGGTAAAAAATGGTTGATCATAGAAGATAAATGGGCACTGGGGAATGGAAAATGTCCTCTTCACTTGCTGGTTTTAAGATGGAGCTGAAACATGGAAAGAGACAGAATCAAATCTCCATGACATCATCTAAATCCTTGGGTCCAGCCATGCCCAAAACTAGTGCTTGGCTCTCCCAGTCATATGGGCCAATAAAGTCTCTAGCCCTGCCACCTTATGGCATTGCTTAAGTTCATCTGAGTTGTTGCTGTGACTGCAATTACAAGTTTTGAAAGTTATATTCAATTTCATAGAGAAAAGAAACACTAAATGATGTAGACTTACTGATTTTTAGACACAGATTTTTTTTTTTACTATTATACCACTGAAAACTAACAACACCTGGCACATGAGGTAGGGGCTCAAGAATTATTTTTTTAATGAGTTAAAGAAATCACAGTGATCATCTATTCTAACCATCTCACGTGTTAATGGCAAACTGAGTTCCAAAGCACATTGATAGCAGAGCCAAGGCACCTGCCTTGCCTGGGCTTATGGCTGTATTAACAGTTCTTTTCCCTTATTTCTCACACGGAGAAATAAAACTGAAAGATAGTAATACCTACTGCTTTTCATTTCCTTCCCAAAACCAGGCCTGAAAATCCTCCCTTAGTGTAGAAGCTTAGCTAAAGGCGATTTTTACTGCTGTAGAAGCCTCAAGGATCTGGCACTTACCTCCAGGGCACACAAGCTTGAAGTGCTTTATTCCCCAGAGTACAGTTACTACATTCCCTGTCACCGTCTCTGAACTTTTCCTGTGGGACACAAGCTGACAAAGTGACCTCTTCCCAACTCCCATATTCATCCAAAAAGCTATCACAATAGTCCTATCATCACTGTAATAGTACGATGGCGTGTCTTAAACTCAAATTTGAGTCTCTACATATTTTAGTTGGAAATCCTAAGAGCTACATTTTTATCTCAGCATTTTGTCATCTTAAAAGTCTATTTAAGAAATATAGAGACATAAATTTTCACCTCATCAACAAACCACTTTAATAATCTTTAATTTCCTGTTTACTCACTAGCAGAATAGAGTAAAAGAAAACTCTTGAAAGTCTCCAAAATAAATTAGTACTCTAAAAATTTTTATTGATATTAGCCTTTGTAAAATCACCTTTTCTACATAACCTCCCAATTCCTCAATTAGTTTTGCAAAGTGAATCTCCAATATTTGCAACTCAAACTGCCTCCTTAAAAGTAAGCAGATACAGAAATTTACAATTAAGATAATCTTGAGGGTCATGGCTGGTAAACTTAAGAACCCATTTACTCTGTAAGAATAAAGTAACTCTATAATACATAGCACAAACCTCTATAATCAAGCTTTGTTCAACAATGTATCCCAATGAATCTAAACCACTCGGGGAATTTTTGCTCTTCAAAATAAGTACTGTAAGACACAAATTTGAAGAATGCCTTATTTCTCATGTCTAAATTATTTAACTCATTTCTCTTTGTACCTTAAAACGTCATCATCATTCACAATGACCAATTAATCTTTATATTAGGAGCATTTGTAGAAACACTGTTATTCTTAATATGTAGTCGCTTTCCTCTTTATATCTAGTTAATATATTCTTAAGCACTCATGAAAGTAATTATGAAAAGCCAAACAATGTAAATCTTCGAAGTTTCACTTTGCACTTTATAAACTTCCAACTAGATTTGAAAAGACTGCCCATCATTGTAACCTAATCTGCATTTCACTTTTAACAGTTTGATCACAAAGGTGTTTCTTCTCAGGCTGTGCTGAAGGGCCACTAGGGTTGAGCCAAAACCCTTTCCAGTTGAAGAATTACCATATTTGTCGATGATGATGCACTACACAGTAAAGTTCAATCCAACAAATTCCTATCCTAATAGAGTTTTATTATGTACAGGTTTCCATAGTTGCAATGATTTCAAAAGAGGACCAAAAATAACATGAAGAAAAATGGTTAAAAACAGGAAAAACAGGCATTCATTAGATTTCACGGTGCAATATGGGCTCCACTGTTAAATAAAAGTAATTCACCCTCACTTAAGAAACCTTAACAGGAGCAAGATAAAACAAAAATTTGAATTTATAACTCAATCTACATACATTATAGTTCCTGCCTGGGTAATTTAAAAGCTGCATTATATTAATCACTTAACCACAACTTCAAGTATGGAAGGCATGTAGTTCAACTTCCACATTTTACAGACTAGGAGAATTCAGCATAGTTAACTGACTTTCCTAAGGTCATATAAATTGGATGCTAGCTAAGACTTCTCACTCTCCCCAAGTCCTGCCCAGTGCCATTTCCACTGCCCAATACAAATCACTCTGGATACATTACTTACATATTATTTTCTTCCCAACATTCTACACTACCAGCTTAAACTTTAATGCTTTTTTTTTTTTATTTTTATAAACTGATTAAGTGTCTCATTTCATGATGCTGCACAAAAACTCAAGCAAGGCATTTGGCAAAAGAAATACATAGATCCAATGCACCCGTTTCCAATGTTCACAATGGAGATGGCTTTGAACATTTTCTTTAAAAGAAGAAATGTAATGCCTTTATTCACCCTTCCAAGTTACATTTTGAATATCTCAAACAGCTAGGCACAAAAATCAAATGTAATACCTAGCCATAAGAAAGACATTTTACGCAGAGGAAGGAGTTCCTTTTTTAAATGTGTTACAACATTTATCTGTCACATTATTGTATCTGTAAACTCTAAAAGAAGTTTGGGGACTACTGATCACAATTTTTTTTACATACAAATTCAAATAGCTGAAAGACTTCTAATTTGCCTCTTACCAAAGATGAAAACCACATTAATAACATAATATTCGTGTGCAATTTCATCAATTTCCGATAAAATTTGCTTTAAAAAAATCACAATTAAAAAAGGGAAAAACGCAAAAACAAAAAAAGCCAAAAAAACAAAAAACAAGAACAATGAAAAATGAAATCACAATTAAAATGTGTTAAATGTTTAAAAAACACCTTCGACGTCATTAATACAGCTTAATGCACCAAAAAAGGGCAAAAATATTTGCTTTGCTTCTTTCCTTAAAGTCTCCATCCAGCTGAAGCTGAGTTACTGTTTGCTGTAGATAAAACGATTTTCACATTCCTTCTACCTCCACCTAACACTTTTGATAAGAGAAACAAGAATATAGGAACATGTGTTTAATGCTGTCCCGTGTTCAGTTCCTCCTCTAGTGGGGCAAATCTGTGGGAAAAAACTGTCAATGAAAAACTGAGGTGATTTTAAGATTTGTTTCCTTTGAAAGTTAGGACGTCCTACACTTACCAATGTATTTGTTTTTAAACCGAAGCTAAAACCTGTATTAAATAATAATCATAAAACTGGGTCGCAAAGCATGCACGCCATACCTGCCAAGAGTAAACATTTTTAAGTTAAACCTTCAGAGGAACCAGGGTGTGAACGCCAGAGCGTAATCAACTAATTTGGTTGCGACTCTCCACCGGACCTAGGCGAGGCGTCCGCGGCGCCACAGACGCAACCAGCCTGTGACGGTGACCAGCGCGCGGATGCTGGGGGAGAGGGGCTGCAAGGAGCGAGTGGGTCGTCCAGATGTCAGCCGGCAGCGGGAAGAGTTAAATTAACAAAGACCTCATCGCGCACCAAAGCCCCACGGATCCGAAGCAACGCCTCCCCGCCTCCCCCTCCCGCGACCCTCTCCAAGTTCAGGGCGGGCAGCCGACTCGCGCCGGGGCCTGCGGCCGGGCCAGCGGCCTGATTCGCGATCGGGATGCGGAAAACAGGTAGGGCAAATAAGAGCCCTAAAGAGAAGAGCCGGACTTCCCGACACGGTCAGCGCAGCAGTAAAGAGAATCGAAGCGGGAGGGAGGCCCGGAGCCGAGTCCCCACCACCGGGCCCTGCTTCCCGGGGAGCCACCAGGAACAGTGGACAGAGCGCCGCGCTTTGTTACCGGCTGTGAGAAGCTCCGGCCGCCGCCACCGCCGCCATCGCCCCCGCCCCGGGGCGTCGCTTCCCGGCGGTTCTCTCCTTCCTCGGCTGAGTAGTCGATCTCCCCCTCCTCGGTCTTGAGGCGCTTGGCCTGGCTCTCGTACTCCCGATCCTCCTCGTACGTCTCCCTGGGGGAGGATGAAGAGGAGGACATGGCGGCGGCCGGAGGGACAGGCGGGCTGGCGAGTGGGGGGTGGCTGCGTGGTGCGGGCCTCGGACCGCGGGTCTGTCCCCACCGCGGGCAGCGCGTCCTCAGCGAGGTCTGCGCGGCCCGGCCGTCCTTCGGTGGGGCGCGCTCAGTAGCCGGGTGCGTAAGGAGAGCGTCCGGGGAAGAGGCTCCCGAGCGGCCGCTCCCTGGTACTAAGAGGCCAACATCCAGCCTCTCCCCGCTCCTCCGTCTCCGCTCCAAGCCCGGGGGAGCAAATCTTATGGATGGGACGCGACCGTGGCTTCCGGTCTTCCCTCCTCCCCAGATCCGCTGCCCGCCGCCGAGGCCGAGCCTCCGCCCCCGCTTGCGCTGTGGCCGCTCAGGATCGAATCCAGCCGCAGCCCTCGGGAAGCGCCCCCCCCACCCTACCTGAGTCTCGCTCCCTATTGGCAGGGGGAAAGTCGACCGGGTTTCCAATTGGCTATAAGGGCCGTTGGTCAAAAGCCCCCGGCTGGCCTCGCCTTTCTCCCTGCACCTTTTGAACTCCACCCTGGCCTAAAACTCCAGACTGCGCAACGCTCGCCGCGCGCCTCTAGGCAGCGGTTGCGTCCCCGTGGCGGTTAACGCTGTTAGGCTAACCTGAGGCCTCTGGGTGGTGAGCTGGAGGGCAGGCCAGGAGGCGTGCGGAGGTGTTAGAACTGCGGCTGTTAACCGCCCAAATTTAAATGCTTTTATTTGTCATGAAAAAGAAGGGAAAAAAATCTCTAGAATGCCTGCAGATGTGCCTCACACAGCCTAAAACTACAGGGAGAGAGGAAAGAAAAGGGTTTGTGACCACAAAAGTAGCCTTCTCCCTATAGTATGTGCAAAATCTGGTAGAAGTGGTGGACTCCCTGCCCCTCTAACTAGATAATGGAGAACAGCACCCAACACTGACTAAATACAGCAAGTGCAAGTCTGCAGAAGACGCTCCACACGGGCGAATGTCAGTTTGATCAGTTAGCACTCGTTGTCACATGGACCTTTCTTCTTTCCTGACAATTACAGGGGACTTGTCTGTGTAAGTTCCCTGCTCCAATTAAATGACTTTTAAACCTTCCATGTAAAATTTCATCATTCCAACCCTTTCCTTTATGGACGATCTATTTCATATTATCATTTATTTTAGAAAGATACGAAACCCTATCACAATTGTCTTTGTCATTTGGACAACAGCTCCCCTCCTCTGTGGAGCCTGGAGGACTCTTCCAAGCTTCTAATTGTTGCTTTCTCTTTTTGCAACCGGGGCCCTTATACTTATCTCTTAAGATGTTCTTTTTCAAAGACTTGAAGGTGCTTGAAGATAGCAACTGTGCTCTTTTCATTGTTTCAAACCTAGTTCCTGTACAGTCCCCACACAAGTTAGGGCTCAGCAATGCCCAATGAGTGGCCTTGGAAAACAAAGATACAGTATATCTTCCAGGGGAGTCACTGGCAAATGTAATGCAACTCTGTGACTTACTCCTTGGAGGATTGCAGAGGATCCATACCCAGCAATTTCATTTCTGGGTATCTATCCAAAGAAAATAAAAACACTGTTTTGAAAAATACATGCATCGCTATGTACACTGCAGCATTACTTGCCATAGCCAAGATATGAAAGCAATCTAAGTGACTCTTGATAGATGAATGGATAAAGAAGTTTTAGTATATGTACACAATGGAATATTACCAAATCATGAAAAAGAATGAAGTCTTGACATTTGTGACAACATAGATGGATTTAGAGAATATTATGCTAGATGAAATAAATCTGACAGAACAAATACCATATGATTTTACTTATATGTGGAACCTTTTTAAAAAAATATTTTATTGATTATGCTATTACAGTTGTCCCATTTCTTTCTCTCCTTTATTCCCTCCCACCATCATTCCCCCACCTCAGTTCATGTCCATGGGTCATACATACAAGTTCTTTGGCTTCTCCATTTCCATACTATTCTTAACCTCCCCTGTCTACTTTGTACCTACTATTTATTATTCTTACTCCCTGTACCTTTCCCCCATTCTCCCCCTCCCCACCCCTCCCCACTGATAACCCTCCATGTGATCTCCATTTCTGTGAATCTCTTCCTGTATATATGCTGCCGAAGCGAGCACTATATGTGGAATCTTAAAAGAAAGGAAGGAAGAGAAACAGATTCTTAGATATGTAAAACAAACTTATGGTTACTGGAAGAGAAGGTGGTGGGGGAAAGGGCAAGAAAGGTGAAAGGGAATAAGAAGTACAAATTTCCAGTTATAAAATAAGTAAGTCATGGTGTGATGTACAGCATAGGAAATATAGTTAATAATAATGTGATAACTTTGCAAGATGTCATATGGTTACTAGACATCATGGTGATCTCTTCATTAGGTATATAAATGTTGAGTAAGTACATTGTATATCTGAAACTAATATACTGTATGTTAACTGTGTTTTATTAAAAATAATGTCACTTAAGTGTTTCCATTGTCCTTGCCCCTCAAATGTTTTTCTACATGTGGCTCTTCCTTTCCTAGGTGTGGATTGTTTCCTTTTCCCGCCTAGTTCTCTCTCCTTTCCAAAACATTTTTAAACATTTTTATTTTTTGTTGGCAGTGCTTTAATATGGTGTTTTGTACTTTGCAATGTATACTGACTCTCATTTTGGAATTCAACTGCAAGCTTTTCCACAACACCATACAGCTATAATCAAATTTGTGCATGACTGCAAGTAATCACTAAACAAAATAGAACTAAAAAAATTAGAAATGTATTTTGTAAACTAAGATAGAGTGGAAGCGGATAGAAAAAATATGAAAGAGGGAGCAGCAGAGCTGGTTGCAGACAAGGAGATGTCATTGGCAGAGCACTGGGAAGAATGAGAGGAGCTCAAAGGCTTTATATAAACTTTCCAAATATTCCACATGATGATGAAAATATTTTAAATTCTCATAAGCCTTCATGCAATCTGTGGGTTCTACCAGGTTAAAATACAACTCTCACAGCAATCCATAAGGAAATCTACGCTTTCTGAGCCTTGCACTATACTCAGTGTCTTACTTCATGAATTGTAGGTAGAAGTCAGTTTGTTTGGACTGGCTCAAATAAAATTATTAGGTTAAAAAAAACCCTGAAGAAGTAAAACTTAAAACTTAACATGTTTAAAGGACATAGGCCAGTACATTTACCTTGGGTGACCTCTGAGCCTTTGGCAGATGAGTTGTTCCCACGGTGACAGCAGGTTCTTTGATAAGGAAAATGCTGTCTAGCTCACCACCTTACCATGAGAAGAGGAGACAAAAGAGGGTATAAATTATATTCTGCATAATTTAATTTAGATGAGAAAAAGAAATTATACATTGCCCAGTAGCCAGAAACGCCTAACAAACTCAGAAACAACTCCTAAGTGACAGCTGAAATCTTTACACTGCTAGGCACGGCTGTAGGCCAAAGGGCAGATGGTCTGAATGCTTAGTTGGATTAGCTGCTGTTGACTGGGGAGGGAAGCAGCCCTGAATTCTCTGTGCCACAGTTCAAAGAGGAGTACCCTAGAGTGGGAAACAGATCCAGAGCAAGCCTAGGGAACTGAGACCCATGGTCCTCTATAATCTAGCCCCCAATTGCTGCCTATGTAATTTATAAGACATTGTACTAAGTGAGGAAGGGACTAGAAAACTATATAAGCTGTTCCCTGCCTTCTCAAAGCCTGTGATCAAGTTGAGGAAATAAGGTACATACCCAAAGGTAGGCTGCAAGGCACATGTATTATATACATGTAATAATTATAATAGCCCTTTACATTGTGCCAGGCACTGTACTAAATGCTACAACAGTCATGTTGATAAATTCTGTCAGAAGCCCCCTAACAGAGGCGTTATTACTATGTCTATTGTATAAGTAAAGAAACGATTAAGAGACCTGGCCTAGAAGACACAGTTAGTAAGCTAGAGAGCCAGGATCAGAACCCAAGCAAACTAATTTCAGAGCTAACACTCTTCATCAAGAAGAAGAATGATTTAATTATTTACCGCCATGAACATACAGATCTAATTTAAAGTCACTTATCCTGATACTAATTCACTCACTAATTTCCACCAGGGCATATGTACGACTGTAATTATGGGAATGGGTGAATAAATTATAGTTTTCATCATTTTTATTAGTGCAAGGGAATTCAATTAGCTTCCATAGGAAATTACAAATATAAGGCACTGTTTTAGTGTTTGTTTTAAAGCCTAATTTCTATAGAAAAGCCTCAAATTATCATCATTTTTTGGTGGATACATCATTTGAACAACCAGAGATGCAAACTACGAGCTTTTCATACCAAAACTCAATCTCCAATATTGCAGCTATTTCATTGCAAATACAAAATTTTGTTTCCTGTCTCGACTCCTAGAAAAAACAAGTCAAAACCTTCACACACACCTTGTCTGTGAGCCACATTTCCAGAGACTTGAGACCACAGAGGTGTATTTAATTAAGACATATTTAACACGAATTCGGCACAGAACAAAGTCCATTCAGAGACAAATCAGTTAGTTCCTATGAAACTTTGTCAAATTCAGAGTACATGGTATGTGATGATATCATTTTCCTTGTTTGGCAGAGATTACCAAGAAAGTGGCACTGTGGCACTGGTATGCAAACTTTTTATTCCATCTACATTTGGTTAGGTAAGGTGGGCGCCACCATCCCAGAAACCTGCCCCCTACAGGAAGTGCCTCGAGCACTATTAGCTAACCGGGTAGTCAAGTGGAACCAGATGTATTCTCAGATGCTATCCTCACGCACATCTGGTTTGGGGCGAGAGCTGCCACCGTGTTTAGCCTCTTTAGAAGTATAATAATTTGTGATAAATCTGCAAAAATAAAACAGGATGACCTTAGAGGGCCTACCTCATGTATTAGATAATGATGGGTAAAATTCAGATTCTTGTTATCAGTTATAGCCACTTAGCCTTAGAAATAATATTTAAATTAATGTACTTTTCTCTCTGACTCATGAATTGACAGTGCTTTGGAGGTCTTTAAAAGTAATTTTAATTAAAAAAGTAAAATCATAACATTCTGTCCCCAGTTGAGAATAAATAGAATTTATCAAAGTAAATCATCTTGCCTGTGACAATATATAGATGAGATTAACAAGTAGTTGCTCACTCTGACTTACTTAAGATAGAATGTGAAATAATGGGAGCGATCCGTAACTCTCAATAACTTTGTTTTTAAGTGTGAGGTATCAATTCTTTCTGTCTTTTTAAAACTTGAGCAAAATCAAAATATCTCGGAAGTGGCCCACCTCACCCCGAGAAGTAAGCTGTAGTTCAGAAACACATTGCCCGGACCCGGTAGCTCAGTGGCTTAGAGTGCCATCCCAGTACACATGGTTCCAGATTTGATCCCCAGTCAGGGCACATGCAACAATCAACCGAATGGGGGGAGGTAAGTGGCACAAGTCGATGTTTCTCTCTATCACTCTCTCTCTTCCTCTTTCTCTCTCTCCTTCCCTTCCCCTCTCTAAAATCAATTTTCAAAGGAATTATTTTTAACTAAATCACCACAGCCACTGTCTGGAAGCACTATCCCATGCTTCCGTATGTTCATAAAGCTAATGACTGAGCAACTCGACTTTTACAGAAGAAAAAACGCCTCCACAACCATTCCTATCAGAGAAGTAGCCTTCCAGATCTTACATGGAAACATCTGAATGTTGAAACCTAAGCACTTCCATAACAAGAGCTTCAAGAGAGTCTGGAAGATGTGATTTTTGGCTACAGGTCTCTGCAGGACAGGAAGCATACTTAAGCTTGCAGGAGGAAGAAATGCCTGTTAGGTACAATCCTCCTTATCCTCCACACTTCTCTAAAGAAATTAAATGTTTCATTTAAGTCTACCACATATTCGTGCTGCACATTTGTAGAATACTAAAAGGTCACATGTATATAGATGTGTGTCTGTGTGTGTGCACACCTGTGTGTGAGAGAGTGCACACGCTCCATATAGCAGGAAAGTTGCAGAATCAAACCTCAAATCCCAGGCAGCACCATTTTAGTACGTCTTCCAGAGGAGGGAAAATACCATCTTCATGATTTGCTCTTTATCATGCAAATCATGCAAATCATGTGCAACCTCCCATCTACTTATATTACTGACTACATTCTAAATCAGTGCTCTCAAAATTTAATGTGCACATAAATCACCTGGGAATCTTATGAAAATGCATATCCTGATTCAGTAAACTGGAATAAAGCCTGCAATTCTGCATTTCTAAACAAGCTCCCAGGTGCTGCTGAAGCTGCTGAGGTGAAGACCATATTTTGAATAGCAGTATTTTAGATAAGCCCTTGCAGCAGACCAGGTTGCCCCATGAACAGGGTATGCTGCATGATTCCCTTTAACCCTTGGGGCTGTCAGATAAGGCTAGTGAAAAGCAAAAGGGTTCACTAACCCTCTTAGTGAAAGCAAAGCCTCCAGGCAATTACCTCCAGTTCACATCAGTGTGACAGGCAGTATTAATATTTTTAACCTGTGCTGTGATTTGGGAAGCATTGCACTATTTGAATAAATATGTCAGTTATTGAGTCTTGGTCAATTATTGGCCAATACAAGTGTTCTTTTTGGGATGCTTTATTAGTAGCAGAAAAAAATTAAATATTCTTGCAACAAATTAAGAGAACTAAAGATAGCAATAATCAATTTACATATCACCAAATCAGCTCTTATAATAAAGGTTTAATACAGTATGTTGTCTCAATCTGAAAACAAAACCTTAAGATGCTTAAGATGACTTCAGCTATTCTGCTAATGACACCAAAATGACCATAGGAAGGGAGAAGAGAGAAAGTCAATCTGCTTGATTGTTTCCAGAGTGCAATACTTTTTGCAGAAAAGTAAAAATTTACAAAAATAGCATTTGAGAATGTTTCTGCATGAATACCAATGTGCACATCTGTGATTTAGGCATATATACATGCATATATTTCTCCCTGCAGACAGTAAGACAAACTCCAGCCCTTTTAAACTAGGTAAAGCAAAAATGCTACTTATTCAAATTAAGTCCTTTTCACAAATGTTAGCATTTCAACCACTACTTAAACCCTTTCTCTGGTCCTCGCTTCCCAACTCTTATCAACCAGCTGGAGATAGAGAACTAAGAGGGTAGTTGCTGGGTGAGCAAAAGAGAGAATTTCGTAGCCACAGCCTTACATAGAAGGCAGTCCTGTGGGCCCTACGGTGTGGGGTTTCTGAACGGTCAGGGAAACATGGGTATTGTATGACCAGGGAAAGAGGGTAAAGAAAAATGAGATAGCCAAAGACAAATTTTGCCTATTTCACAACTTTAAAAGATTAACTCTGCTCACTGTTGTAGTGGAGAAGGAAGGTTGCCAGTGGTCTTCATATTATTAAGCCCCAGTCTCAGTGACTCAAATATAAAAAAGAAGAATGGGTTAAAGAAGACAAATGATCTAGAAGTGAAACAAATTGCAGCATCAGATATCTCTTGATCGCTATTTATTTTCTGGGGTTTTGGAGGGATCTATTTGTGACATGTCAGACATCACAATGACTTAAAATCCAGTTGACATCATTGCCAAATGGTGAGCAATTTTTACTTTTAGACACCCACAGCTACAAAATCAGTTCTTGTCTGCATATTCAGCTGCGTGTACAGCCATCCAGCTAAAGACTACATTTCTCAGCCTCCCTTGAAGCTACGTGTAGCCATTCAACCAAAGTAATTGTCAAAGAGTAGAAATGATGATGCAACTTCTGCATCGTTTACTAAAAAAGAAATTGTTTGCTGACCATGCCCTCTCTTTCCCTTCCCACACACTGGAGTACAGGCATGGTGCTGAGTTAGAGGCAGCCATGCACAACACCACAAGGGACAGTAGAACAACAAAATTGAAGGCATGGGGTCCCAGGATGATCTTTATAGAGCAGAGCTAGCCCTACTCCCAGCCTGGACCATGTACTCCCAGACTGTTACATGAAAAAGGCAAACTTCTATTTTGCTCATGTGCCTTATTTTGGAGTCTCGATTATGGCAGTTTCTAGCTTATATTTAGCATGTCTACGTCAGAACCTCCAGAGAAAGAAATTGGATGGCTGGAAACTCTGTTGGAAAAATACATATTATTTTATACTTTCCAACTTTTTGTGTCATATTCATGAATTCCCTAGATGTTAAAAACCCATTGGTCAAATCATTCATTTGTTAATGCCTTTGTATCCCTCTTAAATTATACCAAAAACAGTGCTATCTTGATAGAGCGTGCTTTTTCATCCTAGCTAAGAGAAGGGCCATCTGTTGGTTCCCAGGCCTTTGATAACTTCGCTTCTAACACCAACCTTAGCAGATATTTCGAGCAGAGTCTGAGAGCAAGAACAACAATCATTATGCATGATGATAACTGTAAGAACAAATTGCAACCTGAATGCTCATGGTTTTATAGGAACACAAAACTTTCTACGCTGTCATCTGTCATCTGCCCCAATAAAGTCAGTCACATCCAGTTAGTCACTTCCTGTGCTACTACGCCTACCCCTCTCTGTCCACTCAACAAACATTTACAGTACACGTTTCCAACCTGACCCTGTGATGGACACTGAAGGTATGAAGATGAATAGGACACCATCACAACCCTGTCTGTGTCCATGTCAGCACTCCTATCTTAGAGAAGTCTAAGGTGTATGGCTGCCTTTTCCTCCCCACAGACTTATGTGAGGTTTCAAAAAACAGTGGGGAACATAAACCAGAGCAAAGAGATCTCCTCTCTCCTCCTGAAATCACATTGTCTATCCAAAAAGCTAAAACTAACTCTCAGATGTAATCCTCCCCCAGCATCATCACCTCCCACTTACAAAATTATAGCATTATAGTAATACCCTCAGAGTAATCTTACTCAGAATTTGTTTAATCTAAAGCAATATCAAAGTCACATGCATAAAGATGTTCACACATTATAATGATGTCTGAGAGTGGGGAAAACATCAAATAAGTTATCATTGTTAATTAGATAAAATAAGGGAAATTTAAAGGAATTCTGTGAAAATTTAGAAAGATTTATTATTTAACAGAAAGTTTTAAAAAGCTCTGTGTGTGTGTGTGTGTGTGTGTGTGTGTGTGTGTGTGTAAGGGTTTTTCAGCCATAGCACTATTGATATTTTAAATTGGATAATTCTTTTTTTGAGAGGAAACTATACATTGTAGTACATTGAGCAGTATCCTTGCCCTCTAGCCACGAGATGCCAGGAGCACCCACCTGCCCCTAGTAGGAGCAATCACAGAGGTCTCCAGACATTCTTTTCTGTCCCATGTGCAGCAAAATCAGCCCCAGCTGAGAATCCTCAGTAGGTGAACCAAACATAGCATGTGTATTCTATGGTCACAGTTATACCAATGCATGCACATGTAGACCAAGCTGGGAAGAAATTTGAAAAAATTTAAAAAGGCACTTTTAATATGACGATAAAGTTATTGAAGCTTTTAAGCATTCTCTTTAATATTTTTGCAATAAAAATATTAAGAGGGTTAAAACAAAACTGAGTACTATTATGATTCAGAAACTCTTCTAAGGAGTTTTAATCTTCAGATTACTATACATTTCATTGTAAGAGATAATGCTAATCTCACCACTATAATAATAACATCAAAAAACTTAATTTATATGACTACAAAATCATTTTTTAAAAGCCCATAAAGTCAAACTAATATGTGACTCACACGGGGAAGAAGGACAGGATGACTCACTGATACTGGATATATTTCTTGGATATATTTCCTATTCTACAGAATGCTTTTTAGAGCTAGCCCAAATTCAGAATTGCCACTGACTTCAAAGGAAACTTGGTATAAGTAAAAAAAATTCAGCATTATTTATCACTGATCCCATCACTGGATTTGGGTAAGAACTTAATGTATGTTTGGCTTCAGAGGGAAAATAATTGAAAATATTTTGACAACTCCCAATTTTATTTAAAATTACATACTAAGTATTACAGCATCTAACACTTGCAGAATGCTGTGTTTTATTCTCTCTTAATCAATATGAGTGCAAGAAATAGAGCCTCAGTTATGAATATGTGCTGAGTAACACAGCAAGTACAAAATGTAGAACAAAGAAAGTGTAGGCTACTCTAACACTGTAGGACTGGGGAAGAATAAAACCATTGTCAACACTTAGATTGCCATTCTGTTCTTTGCTCCAAGAGAACAGATGATTAAAATCTATTTTTGAAAGTCTCGATGACATTATTCTGAAAAGCAGTCTATCTGATAAGCAGGTGATCTGGTGAACCTAAGACTTGGCAGAGAGGGACGTGTGGGGGTTGACCCACAGCCTCTCCTGTTCTGGGGGCATATATTTGAATCTGTAAAAAAACACTGGGGTGTTTGACGCTTGTCTCGGTTATACCTGGAAGCCTGGGGAATTACCTGACCCACTTGGTTCTGTGGACTCATTAGATCCTTGTGAGAAGAAGTGTTGGAGTCAGAAGTTGAAGAAACTTACTCAGGATGCTTTGTCAGACTGGGTACATGCAGTGCTGTTTTAAGACCCAGATAGTAAAGGACAGAGTGGGCTGGGGACATTGTCTTCATTTCTTTCTGAATGAATGAAGCAGCAGAAAAGCAATATTTATATGGCGGATTCCAGCAACAGGGGCGGTGACTCCTTCAAACAACTTTTGAACAAGGGACTTCTATTCCATCAGAAGACTAGACCACCACAGGGACATGAGCGAGAAACCGACCTACAACTTCTGAATTAACGGTGAAGACTTTGTGAAAACACCTTATTGAAGTCTTTCAGGTAAGCATGCATTATCTTATTAATCTGAAGTTTTTGGTTCCAGTGGGCTGACTACATATAAGGACATTCATACTACACTTGATTTACAAAAATATTCCACCAGTTCCCAATTTTATATTTGATAAGTATTCCTCACTTTATAACATAAATACTTCAGAAAAGTTGATTATAAATAAAAGGTAGAGCAAATCCTATTTTCTTATAAGTAGCCATTTTTAGGTATAATTTATATACACAGTGACTGTTAAATTCGTTTCCAGTGGGAAAAAATTCCAATAAGTTGGATTAAAAACCTTTGCTAATGAATGTCATCTCAAAGACATTGAGATGAAGACTAGATCAGACAAGCCAATTGGGGCACATCCCCTATACCCAGATGATTCCTCCACTGTTGACCACTGCCTTGATCTTCACATTTGCAGCAACTGGACTTTTCAGCTGCTATTTATAAAGCCTAAAGAGTGAGGCTGTAGCCCTGACTGGTGTGGCTCAGTGGGATGGGTACCCTACTGCACAGCATAGGGTCACCAGTTCAATTCCTACTCAGGGCGCATGCCTGTGTTGTGGGCCAGGTCCCTGGCTGGGAGCACACCAGAGGCAACCTATTGATGTTTCTCTGGCACATCGATGTTTCTCCCCCTCTCTCTCTCCATCCCCTCTCCTCTCTCTAAAAATAAATAATTAAAATCTTCAAAAAAGGAGAGGCTGTGATAGCTTCACATCTGCAGGTACTGTGATCATCACACCAAATTAAAGTTTACTTAAAATTGTAAGTTCCATGTTCATTCTAAAAGTTTAGAACATTTTAAGTGGGTTGATTTCGTGGGGGAGTTGAGAGGGAGGGGGAGGAGAGTATGGGGAGTAAATGGTGATGGACGGAAACTTGACTTGGGGCGGTGAACACACGATACAGTGTACAGATGATGTGTTGTGGTATTGTGTACCTGAAACCTGTATAATTTTATTAACCAGTGTCACCCCAATAAAAAGGAAAAACTAAAAATAAAAGTTTAGAGTGCTTTAGGGGACATGCTAGCCAGCAGCACACAAGGATAAGATTCTAATGTCAGTGGTAAGTGAACCTGAAATGGACAGCTCTCTCTCTTTAAAAAAAATATGTATTTATTTATTTTTAAAGAGGAGAAGAGAAGGGTGGCAGAGAAACATTGATGTGAGGGTGTTACATCGATCAGTTGCCTCTGATAAGCACCCCAAACAGGGGCTGCACCCACAGCCCCAACATGTGCCCTGACTGGGGATCACATTGGCAAACTTTTGCCTTGCAGGATGGCACCAACCAACTGAGCCACACCAGTCAGGTCAGACATCTTTCATTTTTAATAGTCTAGTTCCTATTCCCCTTATAACAGAACCCTTTTCTGTGAGAAACCAAATCTAGGCGTCCTGGTTGGGGTTCAGCCCTCACTCAGGGCCACAGAGCCATCACAAGATTGTGCAAGCGACCAGGCCAAGCCAACCAGAGTTTCCCATTTCCTCAGTATCACTGCTTGTTTCAGAGATGTATATGGGACATAGCAGCACATAACAGAATCACCTCCAGGAGTTTTTTGTCAGGGCTTTTGGGAACGGCTCTTCTTTTTGCTAGATTTGCTAAGCTGGGAGCATAGGCATCTGGCACTGAAGAATCCCAGAATGCAACTGTGAGAGTTTCACAGAGCTGGGAGACAGGGAACAGTCCTGATGATATCATTTAAGTCCCTGGATCCAGTTATGTCTGAAGCTGACTCTATATTAACTCTCCTTTCTCCTCTTATGCACTCTGGAGTAGTAGGTTCAGTGGCTGCCATCCCAGAACAATTTACCCAGCTCAGCATGAATAAAAACTCCCACCATTTCCAACACCTGAGTTCCTGGAGTTTCCCTCCAGACAGTGGTGCCAATGAAACCCACTAGTGAGACAATAAGAATATATGAGCCTGCGATTCACTATTTTCATTAACATTAAACAATCAGGGAGAAAGACAACAGATTGGAAATACATAACTCTCTCAAGCTGACAGGTTTTAGATCATCCTTGTTACAAACAGAAATTATTTTTCTTACGATATTATTCTTACCTGTGGACAAACCATTTCTAAAGCTTCTCTGCATGTTACTTCCACAACTCTTCTCCAGGGAGTTTCCAAGGTTCTGTTAGCTAGACTACCTGTGGCTTTGCCCCTAATTGTTACTTTCTTCATTTGCATGTGGTCTTTGTCATTGTCAGAGAGAGGGTGTTCCACTGCCAGAACAACTGTGGGGAAAGCACATATTACAACTTGAGTGAACTTGAACCACGCCAAGTTCACTTCCCATTGTGTTCTTGAAACTTCTTGCTTTTGTGTTCATAAAAATAGACATTCTGTTGTTCCTGCCCATGTCTCCTTGATTTGTTTCTCCTTCTAAAACTACTAACTCATGTGTTTACTTTGCCCTGATTTGCTAATTTAATGTATTTTCTTTCTATGAACTAATATAGGTAGCTATTCTTCCTCCTATGTAACTGGCTATCTCTCTGAATTTCTCTTACAGACCAAAATTGTCACTCAACTCTTGGAACCTATCAGCTTTGAAAAGGCAATAAATTCTTCTTTTGCTTTAGTCAGTTTTGAGCAGGCTTTCTTTCACCAAAAAGTGATTCAATTTCCTGCCACAACCTGCTGAATTATTAAACAATATTCAGGGGTTTTCATTCCTACAGTCAGTTTTGGGGATGCTTTCTACCACAATTCCTGGCATTCAAAATCAGGTTAGCTAGAAAAAAGAAGGAGCCCTGGCTGGCATAGCTCAGTAGATTGAATGCAAGCCTGTAAACCAAAGAGTAGCTGGTTTGATTCTGAGTCAGGGAACATGCCTGGGTTGCAGGCCAGGCCCCCAGTGTGGGTGCATGAGAGGCAACCACACATTGATGTTTCTCTCCCTCTCTTTTTCTCTCCCTTACTCATAAAATAAAATAAAATAAAACAAAATAATAAAATAAAATCTTTTTAAAAAGGAAGGAAAATATGGTATAACATTATTCTACTCCCAAACACCGCAAAATTACAATAAAGAAATTAAGTGAAAAGGTATAAGTCCCAACAAAATGGAGAGGAACAGAAACAAGAACGTTCACCAAACTTACAGAAGATGGAAAGTGAATGGAGAAGTTACCACTAACATAATAAATGGAAGCTGGATATTAACTCAGTGGGGAATTCCAAAGAATAATGAACTAGAAACAGAGCCTCAGTGTTTGGAGACAGTAAGTTCCACAACAGGTGGAAATGAAAGCATGCCCCTAAAATTAGTGGAAATGTTTGATCATGTGTGTGGGAAATTGTTGGACCTCTAGTCCCAGGTCCCCTTCCCAATTCTTAAGTAGCCAAACAAATATTCTCCTCTTGACTCACCACCCCATGGGAGAATAGAGGTTTGTATTCTGGAGAAATTAACCCAAGAGGCTCTGGAGTTGGAGTCTAAGCCACATGCAGAGCAAGGACAAATCATAGAGGTGAAAGCTGGTATAAAATGTAAGAAGTTATATACAGAACTACGGAAGCCTCTGGTGCCACCCTGTCCTGCTCCCAGAATGCCAGCAACCAGCACGAACCTATCCTTGCCTTCCCTCAATCAGAGAGTTCCGCTCTGGAGAAACTGAACAGTCCCAGAGGAAAGACCTCCATACACTGACATCAGAGCGTCCCTCAGTAGTCACGAGGCTGTTTCACTACCCAATCATCCAACAGCAAAGCTCTCCAGGCGACAAAACTTATCAGTGCACCCAGAACTTATTCATGAGTCAGTCTTCAAAATGAATAGCCAGGTAATGAACTGGACATTTGAGGGAAACCTGACCATGAAAGACAGATCCCAAAACAAACAGAGACAAATGAAATTCAGCTGTTGGAAATCAGTTCTTGACTCTGGAAAAAATAAAGTTTAGTTATGATCACTGCTTGTGAGAATGATCAGCAGAGTTCACACTACTATCCCTCAACATCTCATATCAGCTAGGATTACATTCAGTTGCAAGTAACAGAAAACTGGGCCACAGTGGCTTTAGGAAAAACAGCTACATGCCTCTTAATCACGGTGATACATCCTGAGAAATGTGCTGTTAGGCAATTTTGTAGTTGTGCAAACATCATGGACTGAGCTTACACAAACCCTGGTGGAATGGCCTACCAGCATGGGTGTACTATGCTTTTGTATAGCTGGTAGTGCAGTAGGATTGTTCACACCAGCATCACCACAGACATGGGAATGTGCATTGTGCTATGACTACAGCGTCACCAGGCAGTAGGAATTTTCAGCTCCAATATAATCTTATAGGACCTCTGCCACATATGTGATGTGTTATTGACTGAAATGGTGCATGATTACAGCAGTTTATTTTCCTGACACAACAAGATAAAGGTAGCAGCTGCAGGCATTGGTTCACCACTTCAATGAAGTCAGAGATGGCACATCTGTGACTTTCTCACCCTAACCCCCATGTTCCAAGATGGCTGTTGCGCTTTCAGTCATTACATCCTGTTCAAAGCAGGAGAGGGAAGGAAGGAGTCAAAGATGATGCCGGCTCTCTCTGTCTCTGTGACATCATCTTATTGGTCAGAACCATATCACACGCACCACCACCACCACCTGGGAAAGCTCATGTCTCTGCTGGGATGAGCCATTGCCGCTTTAACAAAATCAACAAGAAAGAAGGGGGAAATGTTCACTGAATAGATAACTCGCGGTGCCTACTATAGTCTTCACATGGAAAAGTACTTCTCTGAAATGTGCTTGTTATCTAACGTCTTACAAGATCATAAACGATTTAAGTAGCAGCATATCAGAAGAAAGACCTGGAAAATGTTCGTGGAGACTGTGGTGTCCTCTTTCCAGACTAGATGAGTTTCGCCTTTCTATAGATGACATCACTTCATTGTCTTTCTTGTAACAAAGTTTAGGAAAATTCCACAGTGCCACAGATACTTGAGGCTAAAACAATAAATGTATATACATTTTCCAGCCTTACTCTTACCTTTTAACTTAAGTTTTGTATTTCTATACACCTTATATCTGGTGAATGTTGGCTCATCAACAGCAGCAAGGACAGCACTTCCACAATTGCTATCAGGATCCTCTTAGGTGAATGTATATAATTAATATCTACAATAAGTTTCAAATGTGGCAACAGGAAACATACTATAGACTTCACTGTGAACTTGCCCTTGTGCATCAACAGCTCTCATACTCATGTCCAATACGTGCTGTGATGAAAACTTATTCAACTCAATCTTGCAAAAATTCAAGCTCCAAACACAGGGGTCTTTGTTTTGTTTCCATGAATGGTGCTTAGAACAGCACCGGTAATATAGTAAGACTCAATAAATAATTAATTAAATGAATGAATCTCCTGACTTTTTCTTTTCTCCTAGTTCCACATCCCACTTCCCACTTGTTTTGCAGAAGAAACCCTTATGCACTGATGGTACTATTGCAAACTGGTGCAGTCACGATGAAAAACAGTTGGAGATTATTCATAAAAGTTAAAAATAAAACTACTGTATGACTCAGCTGTCTCATTTCTGAGTATTATCTAAAGAACACAAGAACACTAATTTTAAAAGATATATGGCAAGGTTTCTCCAGAAAAGGTACAGCCACTGTTAATATAATGAGGACAGTTTGCGTGACATCCATGTAACCTGGCAGCCAAAGAGAGCAAACTGAAATGTGCCTGCGTGAACAATGACGACTTCACTGTAGTCAGTGGGGGCATAGACACTGTTGAGTGCAAATGAATACTGTGTGGCTGTCTCATTCAAAATGACTGAGCAAGTACAGCAACGAATCTGCATCAGATTTTGTGTTAAGCTTAAACATTCCTCCACGAAAACATCCTATTCGGATGATTCAGAAGGCTGCAGCTATGGGCAACTGGTGATTGGCAGCTTCATCACCACAGCGTGCCCACACATGCAGCATGTCTCAGGCAGAGTTTTTTGGCAAAATATAAAGTCACCCAGGTGACTCAGCCATGCTACAGCCCAGATTTGGTGCCCTGTGATTTCTGGCTTTTCCCAAAACTAAAGTCACCTTTGAAAAGGAAGAAATTTCAGGCCATCAGTGAGATTCAGGAAAATACAACCAGGCAACAGATGGTGATTGGGAGAACTATGTGAGATTTCAAGATGCCTACTTTGAAGGGGACTGAGATGTCATCGTCCCATGTACAATGTTTCTTGTATCTTCTTCAATAAATGTTTCTACTTTATATGTTACATCAGATGGATACCTTCTCAGCAGACCTTTTAGGCACCTCCACGTTCATTACAACACCTCCCTACAATTGCCTCCGTATGAAAACAACAAAGGGTCAACGGATGAATGGAGAGATAAGTGGATAAAGAATATGTGATATATACACGGTGAAATATTATTTGGCCATAAAAAGGAAATCCTGCGCCCTGGCTGGTGTAGCTCAGTGGATTGAGCGCGGGCTGCGAATCAGGCATCACAGGTTCGATTCCCAGTCAGGGCACATGCCTAGGTTGCAGGCCATGTCTTCCAGCAACCGCACATTGACATTTCTCTCTCTCTCTCTCTCTCTCTCTCTCTCTCTCTCTCTCTCTCTCCCCCTCCCTTCCCTCTCTAAAAATAAATAAATAAAATCTTAAAAAAAAAAAAAAAGGAAATCCTGCCATTTGTGACAATATGAATGGACTTTGAAGGCATTATGCTAAGTGTAATAAATTAGACAGAGAAAAGGCAAATATTGTATGATTTCACTTATGCAGTACTTATCTAAAGAAACAATGGAATCTGAAGAGGCAAACTCATAGAAACAGAGTGTGGATGGTGATTGCCAGGGGCAGGGAGGAGGGGACATGGGGAGGTCTTGGTCAAGGGTGCAAACCCCCAGTTATAAGATGAGTAAGTCCTGGGTTTCTAAAGTGCAGCATGGTGACTGCAGTTAACCATACCGCATTATTACATCTTTGAAAGTTGCTAAGAGAATAAATCTTACATATTCTTACCACAAAATAAGTGTAATTATGTGAGGTGATCATGGAGATGTTGACTAACCTTATTGTGGTAATCATTTTGCATACATGTTATCAAATCATCACCTTGCACACCCTAAGCTTACGATGTTATATATCAACTAAACATCAGTGGAGCTAAGGGAAAAGAAAAATGATATGCTTGTAGAACTTTTTTTCTCAAGACCTGTTTTACGTCCTTTGATGCTGGTGATAAGAGACCCACAAGGGCACACTCCCGCTAGTTCTCTAGATAGAAAGCTTTATCAAGGAAACAGGTGTTGGCAGCAGTTCAACCTGCTGTTTTTCCAATGATCATTACCTGGTTACCTGCAATTAACAATTACTAGTCAAAACCAAGAGTCCTCAAATGGGAAGTGGGCTCCACTAAAACCAGGGAACATGCCTCTGGGCCTTTGAGATAGCATCAGCCCTTTCTCTGCTGCAGGTCATGTGGTCCACCCAGAGAGAAACTTCTTCCCCTCCATGTCACTCTCCACTGTGCCCAGCCCCCGCTCTAGTCTACTTTGAACTGAGACTTTCAGGAAAGCACTTAGGGGGTATAGATCACTGCTTAAGGAGATGAGAAGACCAGGAGTGTATCTGAATCATGGTGGCAAGCCACATGATAGCAGCATCATATGATTCTTAGTGGCACCACTGGTGTCCTGTACTCAGTGTAATGGCAGCCTGGCTGGGAAAAAAAAGTCAGTAGTAAAAATAACATCTAATGTATGGATAAGATACCACACGCCAAGCATTTTGTTAAACACTTCACATATTCTAACTCATATATGCAGTCTTTACAGTCATGCTGGTGGATGATCTCTTACTATCCCATTTTACCAATGAGAAAAATGAGGCTAGGAAGTTAAATAACTTGCCTAAAGTTACGCAACTAGTCACATTTTTTTTTTTTTGTATTGCAGGTGATGAAACACCACTTGAACTAAAGTAAGCTCCCCCTCCTACACAAAAAGGAAATCTAAGAGCAGTGTTACCAGGGTCAGGAGGTGGTAACATTAGGCATCAAGGGGAACTTGAATCAGGCGATGGAAACCTGTCAGGGGCAAGAGAATGCCCAGAACTCGTGCGAGGGTACTTTGTGGTTAGGCGTTCATCTTCCTCTCTCTCGTCCTTTCTATCCTCCTTCCTTCAGGTCTCTTGCCTTGTTCTCTGCATATTTTATTCCTTCTGTTTCAGCCTTTTCTATGCTCCAGGCATGTGTGCATGGCCAAATATACTCACCCTTCACCCTGCCCCAGCTTGCGAGTGTACTTGTTCTCTTTTTTTCTTCTTTTTTTTTTAATCCTCACCAGAGGATATTGATGTTAGAGAGAAACATTGATGTGAAAGAGAAACATTGATCATTTGCCTCCCGTATATACCCACCATAACTGGGGATCAAATGTTTTGGTGATCAGCCAACTGCTCCAACCAACCAACCGAGCCACCCGGCCAGGGCTAGTTTACTTGCCCCTAATTAAAGTGGTTACAATTCTAAATATTAGGAGAGAGAAGTGGGTTCATCTTGTTTCCCTTTCTGATCCAATCCAATGTGTGCAGTCGGGCAGTCACATAACACAGACATGAGTGCAGGGCACAGCCCCAGGGCCGTCCTCAGAGGAGGCTTGTATCCGGCAGACTTCTCAAAGTGTGCAGTCCTCAGTGCTCGAGATTGGGCCGGAACCCAGGTTTTCTCCCAGCCCTAGAGCCAGAGTTCTTAGCCACCATGTTATTCTGAAAGGAGGAAAGGAATACCTACTGGGTATTTACATTGTTAAAGTCATCACAAAGAATGTATTTGCAATGTCTTATTTATTAACTGGATAGAGATTCACTGCAATATTTCATACACTTTTGTGCATCTAAAATATTGTGTCATTTGAAAGCCAAAGTATCATCAAACATTGAGATTTTAGAAGAAAAATTCAAAAGGTGATTAAGGGCTTTCATTTTCAGCAATATGGTGGCCTAACTTTCTGTAATAACTGTCTCAGTAAAGAACACCTGAAAATTCTGTGTCAAGATTTTTTTAATGCACATTCAAAAAACAGTTTTTTAAATGTGTGGTTGAGCTGGCTGGAATGTAAAGGAAACTCGTGGGGTCCAGAAACAACCAGAAAAGTATTATAATAAATAATGCATGTTTGCCCTGGGGCTTCTACTAATCCCTGGCAATTTAGTACTTGGGCTTTAATAAACCTCTTGAGTATAAGGGCAGCAGGAGAAAAGTCTTCCACAAGATAAGACATCAGAACAGAGACCCTCATTAGGATGTTCTAAAGATGACTCCCTACTGGTGGTGCAGAACCCAGTGGCCAACGGCCTGCAGAACAACGTGCCCAAGTTTTACTGTGACTACTGCGATACACACCTCCCCCACGACTCTCCACCGGTGAGAAAGACACCCTGCAGTGGGAGGAAACACACAGAGAATGTGAAAGACTACTGCAGAAATGGATGGAGGAGCAGGCTCAGAGCCCAATCGGCACAACAACCACAGCATTTCAGCTGGGAGAGTTACCTCCCACTCTGTTCTCTGCTCCTCCTCCTTCCTGCAGGGCCAATGATTCCACCTCCCCCCAGTCTTCTGGGTCCTCCTTGCCCTGGTATGATGCCAGCACCCCATATGGGGGGGCCTCCCATGATGCCAGTGATGGGTCCTCCTCCTCCTGGGATGATGCCAGTGGGACCTGCTCTGGAATGAGGCCACCTGTGGGAGGGCACATGCCCATGATGCCTGGGCCCCCAGGGATGAGACCTCCTGCCTGTCCCATGATGGTGCCCATTCAGCCAGGAATGACTCCACCAGACAGATAAGGAGAGAGGGGAGTCTCTTCCTATCAGTTTTATGTTACTTGTTCAAGTTCACCAGCAGAGTGTGGTGCTGTGACTCTGGGTGTTTTCTAACAGCGTGACAAGGAAGACTCACTCCCTCTTCCTATCATGTGGAGGGTAGTAGTGGAACAAAAAAAATGTCATTTGTATTGTGAAATGTGAAAATAAAACTGTAAACTCTGTTAGCTTAAAAAAAAAAAAGACAACTCACTAAATGTATGACCTAAGGGAAAAAATACCCAGCAAAGTGCAATGGAGAGAGACCCTTCCATGTCTTGGTATTGAGATGTCCTAACCACAAACCCTGTTCTTACATAAACCTTGAGCATCCACACTGCCATCATGGCCTGAAACCCCTCAGTCTGAAAATTTAGCTTAAGTGGTCCTAGATTGTCAATGCTTTCAAGCACTAAACAGGTTCAAAAAAAATTCTTTGGTGGGACGCACATTAAACTCAGGCTTCGAAGAATCCCCACGAAGTCCCAAGAAACATGATCTCACAGAACAGACCAGATAATCCCGAAATACATGTGGAGATCTGACAGATAATAGAACTGGCATTGCACCAAGTGATAGAAGCACACATATGGCGTGACTGAATGTATACAAAAGTTGAAAACAGGCAAAATCAAGCAATACATTATTTAGGGATATATATGCACCTGGTAAAATTATTTTTAAAAGCAAGAAATTAAATTCAAACTTTAGTAAGCTCAGGGCTTGGGATCAGAGAGTTGCACACAGGTGCCGTCAGAAGTATCAGTAATGTTCTACTTCTTAGGCTAAGTGGAAAAAACAGAAACATTGGATTTATTATTAATCTTTCAACTATATAAATATGCTATATATATTCTTTTGTTTTAAGATCTTCATATTTTATTGCCCTGACCGGTGTGGCTCAGTTGGTTGGGAGTTGTCCTACAAAGCAAAAGGTCACTGGTTCAATTCCCAGCTGGGGCACATGCCTGGGTTGCGGGCCCCTGGTACCTGGTGGGGCATGTGTTGTTTTTCTCAAACATTGATGTTTCTCTCCCTCTCTTTCTCGTTCCCTTCCCCATCTCTAAAAATAAGTAAAATATTTTTTAGAAATCTTCATATTTTAATTTAAAAGATAATCTGAGTTCATTTTAAAGTCATTAAACTAAAAAGATGAAAATGCATAAATCTTACAGAGTTTTAGTATCAATATTGTATACAGGTCATATAAATTGATCAGATAAATACTAAGACCATGTTAGAAAATGAAACAGAAGTCAAAATAAGCAAATTCAAACAGGAGGATATATAAATAACAGTTGTTTATATCCAGGTTAAAAGATAAAAAAACTTCCATCAATCTAGTAGTAAATATAAGTTAATATTTAATATTTAAATACTATCCTCTCTCAAATTAAATATCACATGACTTTTGGGCATTATTTTGCTGATAGGCAGGCAAATCGATACAAATTTGTTGAAAAGCAATTTACTAACACCTATCAAGAGTCCTAAGTTGTTTATGCCCTTTGGTTAAGAAACATTCCAGGAATCTGTTCTACAGAAATTTTTATTATATACCAACGAATATTTTTGTTACAGAAAGAATATTTACTGGGTGTTGATGCCATGTACCAGCACTAAACCATACGAGGTAGGTAGTGTCATAATCCCCATCTCCCAAATGAAGAGACTTGGGCTAAGGTATTGCCCAACTTACCCGCCTGCAGGTACTTGGACCAGAATCCAAACCCAGGCAGTGTGATTTTAGAGCCCGTATTTCACCTGCCACACTATACTGGAACATTGCAGCACTGTTTCTATTGGGAAAAAAGGACCAATTTTTAGTGATTCAAAACAGTGTGAGACAGTTATTCATGGGAGGGAAAAGGGGAAAACAACCAGCAACAACCGAAATGTCCAATAATAGCCAAATAAAGTATTTTATATATATATATGTATACGTATATATGTATATACGTATACATATATATGCATATACATATAAATATATATATGTATAAATACTTTAGGTAGGGGGAAATACTCATTTCAGAAACTAATACATGGAAAAATATGCATCTTAGAATTGAAGAAATGTGGTATCATGATGTAGTGCAAATGTATTACTGTTAAAAATAAACTAAAAATGAAAGTCTTACTCCTGGTGAATCAATAATATCATCTTAGCAACAAAACAAACAAACAAGCAAAATATAAGCAAAGACACTGAAATAGAGAACAGGCTGACAGTGACCAGAGGGGAGAGGGGAGGGAATTTCAGGGGAAAAGGGGAAGTGTTTACAGGAACAAATATAAAGGACACATGAACAAAAACTAGGTGTGGGTGGAAATGAGAGGGAGGTAGGGAGGGCTGGGTGGGTGGGCTGGGATGGGAGTAAAAGATAGAAAATTGTATTTGAACAACAATTAAAATAAAATTTAAAAATAAATAAATAAATAAATAAAAATGTATACAACAACAACAAAAAATAATAATATCATCTTAGGACTCAAAGGACAGCACCTTTTTATTTCTATTTTAATTTACTGCTAGTGGATATACATTCACAGTGTCACAGTATAAAAACACATGGGGCAGAAAGTCTCACTCCCACCCAGTCCCAGATCCACTTCGTTCCCCTCCTGAATCCCAACACAGCTCATTAGCATCAGCTGTCTCTCGATGAGCCTTCCAGAGGATTGTTCCTGGTGAAAGAGGACAATTTTTATCTTCTTCCTTTTTTTACATAAATAAAATACTATCCACATTTTCCCAGCAACTTAATTGTTTCATTTAGTATACCTTGAACAAATTTCTAAATCAGTAAATACAGAAAGCACTTACTCATTTTTAATAGCTATATAGTATTCTAAAGTATAGCTGTACCATACATTATATTAATTGACATTTGGGTTGCTTCCAATTTTTTGTTATTATAAAAAATACTGCAATAAATAATATTTCTTAGGTACTATCTCTAAAAATCATTATTAAAAGTAGAATGTTGAGTCCCAATATATGTCTATTTATAATGTTGATGGAAGCCGCCAATCCCTACTGAGCTAACACCTTTATACTCTTAGGTCTTCCCGCCCCAAACACGGTCTGCTTTTACACTTGTCACAGCCTTCTTTTGTGGGTGATAACACATTTTGAACCAAATACTTTTCAAAAAGTCATATATATACACAAAATTGTATGTATCAGTGATTTCAGCTAAGCAGAAAAAGGAACAAAAGGAAATAGTTCATTATGTTAACATTAATTAATCTATCAGGGCAGGTGGGAATACAGAGGGAATGCGTTCCCTCTGTATTCTTTTTTTGTACTTTTCTGCATTTTTCAATGTTTTGCTTTATTTTGTTTTGTTATGATGAGCATGATTACTTTTTAAACAAGGGTCTTAATAAGGTCATCTGGCCCAGCCTTTTGCAACTGTCTTCCAAAATGAGACAGTTAAAGCAGAGTTAGGGTGGCAGGCCTGGGGTCACAGTAAACTGCTCTTCATGGCTGGAGGATGGTGCAAGTCTCCTGCTTCTCAGTGTGGCATTCCCCCCACCACCCCCCAATTCCCACGCCACTGCTGTTTTATTTCACAACACTGGAGATTCTAATTACTTGCTCAAGTTTGGGAAAGAGGCCTCCATGAATTTCACTGTGTTATAATGGAGTTTCTTTTCCAGCTTAATTTAGTGCTGAGTTTGGATACAACATCAGGCTGTGTTTTAAGAATGAGCTCACCATATCCCTGGAATAAATGTCTCCCAAGAAGCCCAGGCATTGCCACCACTTCCCTGAAGACTGAACTGAGTGAGGTTTAGTCTGGCCAGCCCTCACTCATCCTACATCTTCACTGACCCACTGTCTACTGGGATCTTCAAAAGTGTGGTCCCACCTGTACCATTAAAAAAAATTGGTTTTGAGGCTTTTGGTTGGCAAATCTGGCCCAATTTCTTGATCAATAACTCTGAGGCTTATACAGGAAATTCTACACTTGCAAAGACATTGTTTGATCAAAAAGATGAGGCAGGGGAGAGGACAGGATGCAGGTGGAACCCGGAAAACACAGGTTTCTTTCAGAAGCATAGAGAGGAAGCACAAGTTTGCAGATATACAAAGGGAAAAAAATTATTAATTTAAAATCTCAGAATAGTCAATAACTTTTCAAAGTAATAAGATGAAAAAATCATTCATCATGAAAAAAAAGGATAAATGGTAAATCCACAAAAGATTAGCCCAGAGAATCAAGTACACTGAGATGATATTGTAAATTGTCTAGATAAGGCAAATTCTCCACTTGTCGTTACTGTGTCTTACTTCAAGTGAAGAGTTCCTGAAAGACGAGTAAAGGCTGTACCCTTGCACTGAGTTTGACCTTTCTCAAAGCAAAATGTGGTTTAGCCAAAATAAGAAAAGAATCTATCAAGGTCGTGCTGTACTTAGTTGTTATCTTACACAGTTCGGCAGAAGTTTTGCCCTAAACCTACCCGCAGCACTGACAGCTCCATAGACAAATTCGTCTACACTGGTGCCGCCACTACTGATGCATAATCTCCTTTTGGGAAACTTCATAGTCTTGGGAAACCACTGTTTAGAGATGTATAACTTGATTTTTCAATGGGACAATTAAATAATTTCTGAAGGGAAAACAATTCTAAAATAGAGACTTATAGAAGAAAAAATTACTGAAAATTTCCTTTAGGGGAAATTTCCTATGTAGCATAAATGACTTTCCTCTTTTTGGTCAATTCTTATAATAATTTCTTTCTATAGGGAAAAACCTGTTGAACTTCGTATATCTGAAAGAAGGAAAAAAGGGAGAAAAGGTCTTCAAATCTTGGTGGAAATAGAAAGGACTACTCAGTTATGCTAGGGCTTCATCCTCGAGAGAGTAACAAGCAAGTTTCCTCTCCTGCCATCACACCTCCAGTTTCCTATTTCCATGTTTTTGTATTATTGCTTCAAGCACTTATTCCCAGCCAGACATCAAACATTGGAAGTTCTTGTAAACAAACCCAAATCCTCATCAAGATGGTTTACCTTTCTAAGGGAAATTCACATTTCAAAAAGGTTTTGAAAAGCAAACAAAAAAACTGAAAAGGCCGAAAGGAACATAACTCTGACATTGGTGCTTTAAAGAACACACGAGGCAGGTAGGGAACATGAGAGACCCAGCCCCGGGTCAGCGTTCCTGACTCAGGCACACAAGAACTCAGGCACCACCACCAAGAACTTCATACAAAAAAAGAAGGGCAAGAGGGAGAGGGAGAAAAAGAGAGGAAGGAAGGCAGGCAGGCACGAAGGAAGGAAGGAAGAAGAAGGGAAAGCAGAGAGAGAGAGAGATAAAAGAAAGAAGAGAGAGAGAGAGGGAGGGAGGAAGGGAGGAAGAACAGAAGGAAGGTCTCATATGTCACCTACTTAAGGATAGTCCCAAATCCCCTAAATTCCTAAAGATAAAAATATTGATTATTTCTTCCTTCAAATAACATAAAAAGGAAAATATTTAAACAGACAGCATATAGATCTGGGTTTTCTGGGGGGTTTTCGAAGCAAAATATACCTTCCAGCCATGGCTCCCGAACACATTTGAGTTTCATCGAATGCATTCAAAGTCTATGTAACTATTAGATAAAAAGGATTCATGAAGTATTCATAGGAAAATAATAAATGAAAATATGTATCACAACTCATGGATACTTCAGTACCAGAAATAAATAATCCTCCCAGCAATAAATGTTCTTTTTCTGTTACCAGTCAGCTCACTGACTTTTCCTGGATCAGGAGCAATGAAAACTCCCACTGACCACAGGAGATTGTTTGTTAGATTTTTTCTTAAATAAATGTAGGGCATCTCAGAAAAATTCATAAATTATACAGGATTTTTAAAAATGCATAAAGGAAGAACACTGAGACAAATGGTGAATGAAGGTTAGAAAATAAAGACATGATGTGTTTAATACACAAAAAGCATGTCAGGAGGATCTTTCCTGTTTATTCAGCTGTATATTTGGTTTTGAGCCCCTAGCAGCCACAGAAGAGGAAGACTAGATCAGAGTCAAAACTCCAGTTGGGAGTTCCAGTCACCGAGCCCCCAAAGCCAGACCCAGATGTCGTTATGTGCAACATCATGCATTTTTATGAGCTTTTCTACGAATCTGTTACCTACCAAGGACCAAGATGCAGGATTGAAGGAGGGAGAAGACAAGTCTTACTCAGGAGAGAGGCAAGACATACTGCTCACCAAATCTGGTGGCTAGGCGGGATCCACAGACCAGTGGCAGCAAGGGCCGGCCCCTGGGGGATACAGCTTTCACCTGGCTCATCCCCGTTCAGCAGGGGAAACTGACCATCCTAGCACCACCACCAAGAACTTCATACAAAAAAAGAAGGACGAGAGGGAGAGGGAGAAAAAGAGAGGAAGGAAGGCAGGCAGGCACGAAGGAAGGAAGGAAGGAGAAGGGAAAGCAGAGAGAGAGAGAAAAAAGAAAGAAGAGAGAGAGGGAGGGAGGAAGGGAGGAAGAACAGAAGGAAGAAAAAGAGAGAAAGAAAGAACATTCATGGTACAGAATGAAGAAATAGCAGAAAGTGAAAAATGAACACAGAGTTTACAGCAAATTCATGGCTGACCTTGCAAAGGATGAGGCAGAGCTGGGAACGCAATGACTTTGGGGATCAGTGGTACTTCAAATGTATTGGGGAATATTTTATGACATACATAGAAATACACATAAAGGCTAGAAGCAAATATGACAGCATGCTAACAACTCTTAATTCTGAGAGGTGAGAAAACTTGGTACTTTATACTTATCTGTATTTTTTCATTTAAAAAAAAATGAAAAAGTAAGAAATTGCAGTAGGAGGTGGGACATTGGTAAAGTATTCCTGGAGAAGAGGAGTTCTGAGGCAAACTATTAAAAAATGGACTTTGGATGGCCTCGGGGGAGAGTGGCCAGTGTCAAACACGGAGGAGCTTCCTGTTGGAAATATTTTTGCTCCTGTTGTTTAGAAGTTAGCTAGGGACATAAATATTACACATATGAAACACCCAGACTCCAATTTATAGTAACACAGAGTTGAAAGTGGTATCACTTGCTACTAATAGAAGAGAAAGCAAAACAAAATTATTTCAGAATAATTCAGTTTTTTGTATGACTCAACCTCAAATACAACTTCGTTTCTTTAATCTTCCCCACTCATCGTTGCCCATGTCTACCAACACTATGTCACTGATTTCCTTGGAATGATCTAGAAACAACTGAAAGAGAGAGAAAGAAAGAGGAGGGCGGGGAAGGAAGGAAGGGAGGGAGGGAGGGAGGGAGGAGGGAGAGAGGAAAGAGAGAGATGGAGACACAAAGAAGGAAGGGAAGAAAAGGGAAGGGAAGGGAAGAGAAGGGAAGGGAAAGGAAGGGATTGGGGAGGAAGAAAGAGAGAGAGAAGGAAAGCAAAGGAAAAAGGGAGAGAGGAAGAACAGCGAGGAGGTGGATACAGACTGAAAAGAGAAAAGAGGGAGATCTATACACATCCAGGTAACTCACTAACAGGCAGGATTATCATACATTCTAGACAAGAAGGGAAAATCAAATAAGTCCACAATAGATGTTCTACAATATCATATTAGAAAGTAAGAAATTTTTTATTCTGAGGGACAAAGCAAAACTTGCCCTAAAAGGATACGTGGCAAGTCTCTAACTCTGTAATTAAAGAATACCTGAACACTTTGACTCTGTTGGGTTGGCCATTTTTATGTGTATGTGATCACAACAAAAATCCTCTACCTCATGGTTTAATCCTAGTTGTACCAATTCAAGTTCTTTTTTTTTTCAAATTTCAATTTCATGGCTCTTTATTAAAGTTCTGCTTTATTTTAAAATGGCAAGCATATTTTAAGATAACTGTTACTGTTTTTTGATGCTTAGTTGCTTTTTTTCACTTTATTGAAGTATAGTTGACAAATGTTGATTCAAGTTCTTGATGCCGCTTTGGTGTTAGAGTTCTTTCTTTTTTAGGATACTGCATTATCTTGGTATCTTTGCATGCCGTGTATCAGCAGCAAAAGACAGAGGACACCTGGCCCTGGATGCTGTTAGCACAGCTGCAGAACTCATCTATGCAATAAAGCGCCATTTAAATTTTGTCTTTTAGAGTTTGAATGAACTATAATTCCATTATGATGCTATTGAGTGCATTTATGACATGAGCATTCACCAACACTCCCTCCATGATAAAACGGCTCAGTTGCCCCTTTTTCCTGAAGAGTTGAAGACAGAGATCTGTTGCTTCTTATTGTTGTTGTTGTTTTTAATTTATTGATTTGAGAGAGAGAGAGAGGAAGGGGAGTGCAGAGAGAGAGATCATTTTTTTGTTCCACTTATTTATGCATTAATTCGTTGATTCTTGTATGTGCCCTGACTGGAGAACCTGCAACCTTGGCATACGATACTGTAAAAATAACTGAGTTACCTGGCCAGGGCCTCTGTTGCTTGGTTTAAAACAACCTATAACATGAGGTCAGAGTCAGATGTTTTAATTCTCGCAGAACAAAAAGCATAAAACCACCCTTTGGGGGAAAATGCATCTATTTTCATATGGCTATTATGTCTTAGTCCTTAATGAGGAAGTCATTTCCAGAGAAAATTAAAATAGGAACTTTGATGCAGATAAAAATGTTTAAATTAAGGCAGAAAGTGCAAACATTCAAATCACTCTGACACTAAATAATGATAAATTTTAACAGCTTCCAACAATTCCTTAGTTCTTATGAAAAATATTTACCATGGCAACCAGTGCATCAAATTGCTCTTAAATAGGTCCTGAGCTACACCCATAAAAAAAAAATAAGTAAGCAGGAGAAAATTTGCCCCCTAGACCCATATTTGTCTGGTTTAGAGGCAAGGAGGTAGCCTACACATGACAATAAATAGATAGCACATGAGCACCTCTTCATGCATCATGTCATACACACCATCTTGTAGATACGCTCATGAGGGTGGGATCAGCCTAATTGTGTCCGTCTCCTTCCTAACATTTCACAAAGGACTCCCAGATTATTTACCTGTGAAATAAGAGGTCTTTTGCAAATGGTATGGGGATCCCTTCTCTCATGGGGTTACCAAAATTACGTTAAATTCTTGAAGTCCCTTCCACGCCGCAAGGCTTCTTCCATACTTCAATTTTATATTATAAATGAAAATATGTAAGGGTTTTAAGGAAATAATTTGATATGTGGACAAAGATGTAAGAACACAGATATGCAGAGCAGCATAACAATAGCCGAGAAATTAGAGCCTGCTCTTACTCTTGTATTCTTATTAGGGCAACGTGAGAATAATAAGAATAAAGGATTAAGAAGATGGATTATGGAGCCAGACTGCCTGGTTTTAAATCCAGGCTATGCCACTTCCTAGATGTGTGGCCTCTTTCTCCCTGCTTTTCACCTATGAAATTGAGGTAGTCATAATACCTACATATAGGATTATTGTTAAGGTTTATTCTAGTCAATACATGCATAGGGCACATGAATAATGAGCACATAGTAAATGCAATGTGAGCGCTTGCTATTACTGCCATCATCGTTAGTAGTAAGCACATTCTACGTGCCTGCCCACAAGACCCTTCGAATACACTGGCTCATTTCATCATTGCAGGTACTTCATATGGTAAGTAAAGATCACTAGTCTCATTTTATAGCTGGAAATTCAGGCTCAAAAAATTACATAACCTACCAAAATTAGACGAGTAATTGCTACTGCATAGCTAATTAAATAAATAAATGTAAGATTCTGGACCAGTTTTTGCTACATTTAGGTGGAATATTTACAAAGAAAGATGTGACTTAAAATTTAGGCTGCATGGTTTACAAAACAATCACTTTGCGGGGGACTACAGAGTAGTTGCTGTCCAGCGCATCTGATGCTGGATGTGAGGTGGTCAGGAGCGCTCCCTGGGAGAGACGTGCTTCACTGTGCACCAGTCCTGTACCACTGTGCACCAGTCGTGATAGTAATTAAATGCTAAGGAAAAAATGGCTAAGAAGAAGAGAAACTTGGCAATTTGGTTGTAACCGAAACCAAATGAACAACATTCAAATGTGTAGGAGTCAGATGCCTACTTTAAGTGGTATGTAGCCCATTATCACAGGTGACTCATTAAAATATTCCCTCACTTCTGTTTGGGCACAGTTTTTCATTTTTCAGTATTATCTGGGGCAAATTCTCTGTTTCCACAGCTCCTCAGACCTCTGATCAGAAAGCCCGGGCCCTGTCCCTCGCCTGCACTCGATACGTGCCTCATTTCCTGTTTTCTCTCTCTTCTTGATGCAACAGGTACAAGTAGAGCAGGATATGACAGTTAGAGGGAATGTTGCAAACAATAATGAAAGCAGTTACTCTGAGTCTCAGGGCCACTTTTTTTGCTCATTTTCATGTCAGTAGAGAAGTGATATTATCTCTTATATAATGCTTTAGGTGGGACAGGGGCTGTCCCCGTGCAGGAGAGAAGAAAAGGCACCTGGCTTCAGTATTCACTGGGTATCAGCTGCTTGCTTGGCCTCTTCAGGTCTTAGGTAACTTTTTTTTTTAATTAAAGCCTTTCCAGTAATGAGTTTTTGAGTGTGAATTCGGAGTTACGTAACTTTATATTTACCTTATGTTGTTATAAATCTCACTACCTTAAAGGAAGGCTAAAATAGAAGACAGACAAGATTTAGAAAAACAGCACGATTCTTTAGGACAAAATGAGGAAAGTGATGAGATGTTTAGAAACTCTGCTTCTGCTGAGTGCAATATCTATTTGGTTCTTCACAAAAAACTCTCGCACAGCAGATGAACTGCCTTTCATAATATATTTAAATCTACCTTTATACCCTGGTGCTTATTTTTATAGTGTTTTCCCTAGACTTTCCAGCAGGAAATCAGAGTCTTTTAAACATTTGTTCTCAAACAAAAAGTGAATTAATAGTGGTCTAGGCCTGGGGGTGGTTTGGGGATTACTCTTGGGGATAATGAAAATGTCCTGAACTTAGATTTGGGTGGTGGGTGCACAACTCTGTGAATACTAAAACCATTGAATTATACACTTTAAATGAGTAAATTTTATGGTCGATAAATTATGCCAATAATTTAATCAGTAATTTGATTTTTGTCCTCAAGGAAACATCTGAAAGAGACAAGAATATCATAAAGAGATGTTAGAAGTCTCTTGGATCTGAGTCATCTCTTTGCTAAAATACTGTGGTCAGGACAGAAATGAGTTTTTTGATTCAGTGTGTCCTAGCCTTTGCCTGTTTGTTCTTCCCACCTCCTACCAACATCCTTTTTTATAATTAATCTCATGAATATAGCCCTGTAATAAAAAAAATATAGCACCGGGGATGGGCAGCCCCAAAGTTATTCATAATGTCCTGTTCTCTTGCCCTTTTCTACTGTCGAGACTGGAAAAAAAAAAATACTTGAATGTCTCTTTTTTGCTGCTAGCGGCAGCCATACAATTCAGTTCTGGCCACAACAATCTAAGCAGAGCCCTCTTAGACACGATCTCCAGGAACTTTTACTTACCAGATGAAGAGGGATAGATTCAACCGTCAGAGCCTTCTCCCCCTTTCACCCCTGTTACCTTTTCCCTCTTCTTCCTGCCTAGAAAGCAGACATGAGGCCTGGAGTCAGGTGGTGACTTGAAGTGACAAGCATGAGAAACAAAGCCCATAAACTAAGAAAGGTGGAGCAGAAAGACTGAAAAAGCCTTGGTCCTTGTCAGCATGTCCCAGCAGCTGTACCAGGGGTAGACTGCTCTGTTCTGAGCTCCATTATATAGAAAAAGAAATCTCTCTTTTTGTTAACCTACTCTTACTTACTGTTGCAAACAGGAATTCTGTTACTTGGAAACAAAAGCACTCCCAACAAGCCAATTATGAGACTTTCATATTTTAAAATTATTTAGATATGTCACTGTCAAAGTGGGTTTATTTTAATGTCAGGAGCTGCTTCTTGTGAAAAGACCATTTATAGTTAATTGGTCTTTAAATTATTACACAATTTATTAGAGACACAAATTTTCTTTAAGCCTTTAAGTTTCATTTAAACTATTTTATCTTTCTTATAGAGAAAATAAGTGTCATACTAGAGTTCTCTATGCATTCTTTAGGCAAACATAAAGAAAAAGAAAAATTGTTTCACAGAGAAGCATTTTGAGCTAGGTAGACCTAAAGAATGAGAAGAAAAGAAAATTCCGAATAGAAAGAATGCATAAACTCAGAGGCATGAAGGGGCATGATGTCTTCGATGGGCCTGCGAGGCTGGAGACGGGGAGATGAGGATGGAAAGGAATTGAGGTCAAATTGTTCAGAGTCTTATATATCAGACTAAGCAGTTTAAATGTAATTCCATAGAAAACAGGATGCTTTTAGAGGTTTTGAAGGAAGGTAGTGACACGATCATATGGGTATTTAAGAAAGAAAAAGAGACTGGAGAAACTCATAGGTAGAGAGGCAATTTGGAGACTATTGCAGTAGAACTAGTGGGAGAGGACAAGGATCTGAACAGAGAGAAGACTGCTCCCCCCAACCAGAGGCTTCAGGGGACCCCAGGGCAGGGGGCCCATAGAGGACAAAGCAAAGGCTCAGGGTCCACAGGCAGAGGGAGCTGAGGGGAAGCCAAGTCTGCGAGGGAGAGGGGGTCAATGCTCCCAGGAAACATTGCCTAGGCTGTTAAGGATCCCATGAGGCTGCAGCTTCAGAAAGCAGCAGAGCACATAGCAAACAGGTGGACAAGGGACAAAGGAGGCAGAAGACCCCCAGCCCGAGGACCCTGACTCCTCCTGCTGTGACCAAGACTTGTAAGCCCTACCCCTTCCTCTTCACAATTTCAGGAAAACAAACCAGGAGAAGAAGAAGTTATCTGGTAGTTATATTACTTTTATCGGAGAGAAACTGAAGATACCCATTAAATGAATTAAATGAGGAGGCCATTAGACTGAGTGGCTCTAATGCCATGGTGACTTTCATAAGCAAACAAAAATCTAAGCCTGTAAATGTCTCAGTGTTATGAAATCAAAACCTAAGACAACTGACCACAAACAGCCAACTAGGCTTTATGCTCTAGCCAATCAATAATTTCCTTACTTTGCTTCTGCCTTTTCTCTATAAAAGCCTCTAGCCAAGCTCCTGTTGGTAGATGCTCCTAACTTGGTTTGGTGCTGCCTTGATTCCAATCAATTTTTGCTCAAATAAACTTAAAATTTTTAATATACTTCAGCTTATCTTTCAACATACCTAAAGGGATCATTTCAGTTATCGGCATCACCATGCTTTAAAACAATTCAGACATTTAGAGAACCACCAACAACAACTAATGGTGTGGGTGGGAGTTCAAGATGAGCCTGGATTATTTCTGAATAAAATAAAAGGAAAATTTATTTTCTCTGCTCAAGAGAGTGGTAGCCCAAGCTAAATTATGCAACTCTGATACAGAAGCAGAGACAAAACAAAGTCGAAATGCAAACACTGGGTAATTGTACTCAGGGTGCATCAGCAACCTGGTCATCAGAGATAACTCTCACTGGTGAAGCTGGTGTATTTTGTGGGGCTTGGCTGTGGCCCTAGACTCTCCAGCTCCTTCCTCAGTCCATGCTCATCAAATGGACTTTGATTACTAATTCATCATCATTAGTTCTGCAGTAATATAGACTGGAAAACAGTAACCATCTTTTAAAGAAAAAATGGGCTTTTAGTTTATGCAGCAGTCTCTTAAGAATGTAGCTGGTATTAGTGTCCTTAATCAGGACAAATCCTGGGGTCCTGCCAGACAAGACTGAGTGTCTTGCCTAAAAGGCCAAGGACCAGACCCTGGACTCAGGGGTGAATTCACACCCTGGTGATCACTTAGTCAGTTTCTCTGATAATACCACTACCTCCCCATCCTGTTTGTTCTATCAATGTCATATCACACTGCTGCCTCCACCCAAGATGGACAAGAACCTACATAGAAGGAGAACACAGGCCAGCTAGGTGCACATATTTCCTGTACCTGCCATATCACATACTTCAGGTGTGTTGGTCAAGCTATACACTCAATGACTCATCCCTGAACCATTTCCTATCACCTATTCTACTTCCCTCTGACTTACTCTTACAGTTCTGCTTGCTGGTTTTTATATTCCTTCTCCTATTTTTTTGCCACTGTTCCTGGTGGATCAGACCTTTGCAGACTCAAAAAGCATTGGTTGACACTTTCCTATTTCTCTCTTTCCCCCAACCCTGAACAGAAGGGCTGTTCTCTCACCAGGCCTGCCCTGGCCTTACAGACAAGACCAACCCATTAAAACAATCCAGGGCACACTCATCCTGTCAGGAGAGGCACAAGTTGGCATCAGCCAGGCTAGGTTCAGCATGAGATGTGTAGACCCCAGCAACTTCCAGAACTGTTGGCTGGGCTTTACCTCAGGGATTGGAGTTCAGCAGAAAAACAGAGAAACATTCACTCAGCAGGACAGGTAATTTCCCAGGGAAGCTCAGAGAAAGTAGCTGCTTCAGTGAGGAGCATCTGTGGTCTGAAGCTTTTCATACTTGGCATCACAGAGCTGCCCATCAACGATGCCATTTCCAGAAGGGATGATGGAGTGACTGACAACCCATACTGTGGCTGTAGCGACTTCAGCTCACAACCAAGTCACAGCAGCTCGACATGCTCCCTTTTAATTACTTACCATTTTGAGGTAGGTATTGGAATACCTGCCATACCTCCTTGGCCCCTGTCTTTTCTTAGTTTTCTCAGCCGTGAAATAATAATGGTTATATCTCCCTCACAGATAAAGCACATAAGAACATGTAGCAGGCACATCGGCCAACACAAAACAGACACTGACCAATGTTAATCCTGATTCCTTTTCCTGAGATTCTAAGGCAGAATTTCCAGAATCCTAAATCTGCTTCACCTAAGGGTGCTCTATACATAGTTATAATTCTTCTTTGTCCTTAAATCAAGAGAAAATTGCAACCTGCAGTCAGACCTCAGCTCTTACTTCAGGGCATGATTAAACGTGCTTCTGGAAAAGAGTGGTGTGGTGGGTGGGGAGGACTCAAGGAAATACTCCATGGTTCTTGAACTTCAGTGAGCATGGGAGTCATTCAGGGAGTGTATTAAAAATGCAGATACTCAGGTCCCTTCCTCAGTGACTGATAGTCACTAAGTCAGTAAGACTCAGATACAGGAATCTATATTTTTAAGTTTCCCAGAATATTCTAATGTGTACCAGAGTCTGAGAATCACTGCCCCTTCTGGAAGTTTCTACCTTCTCCTTGACCTGGTTGTTCTGGTAGACAGAGTAGGAGGTGGGACCCAGTTGGGCCCATGGTATATACACAGGGTCCAGCAAAAGTAAGGCCTGCTTGAATGTGGTTGGTAGGGTAATAATATGGGTGTAATAATTTATAGTTTTAACTTGAACATTTCACCTAAAATGTCATATGGTAAGCTTGAGTGTAATATTGTTATGTTACAGACTTACATGCTTATAATTTTGTAATAAAAGATTTTGTATTAGAATGTCTCAGCACAGGGATCCTGGCAGCTACACCCTCAGTTCTTTCACCAAAGCCACTGTCTCCAGTCTCTCAAGCATCTCTAGTCTGCTCTGTCCCTGCTTTGCTGGAGCCTAGCAGTTCCGGCCAAGGTGGAGGCATAGGCAGAAACCCTTCACTTCCTTGCACAACCAATAGGAGGATAACAACCAATCTGAAATCAATAAACAACCAGAAGTGCCAGAAAAATCAGACTTCATGGAACTCTAACAACCAAGTAATTAAAGAAACAGTCAACCAGACCAACCAGACTGGTACGCCAAGACAAAGAAATATGACCCAAATGAAAAAACAGAGCAAAACTCCAGAAAGAGGCCTAAGCAATGAGGAGATAGCCAACCTATCTGATGGAGAGTTCAAAGCCCTAGTAATCAAAATTCTCACAGAACTGATTGAGCTTGGTCAAAAAATGAAAAAACAAATGAAGAATACCTGAAGTGAAATAAAGCAAAATGTTCAGGGAACCAACAGTGACGAGAAAGAAACCGGGACTCAAATCAATGATTTGTAACAAAAGAAAGAAAGAAATATCCAACCAGAACAGAAGGAAGAAATAAGAATTCAAAAAAATGAAGAGAAGCTTAGAAACCTCTGGAATAACTTTAAACATTCCAATATCCAAATTATAGGGATGCCAGAAGGAGAAGAGGAAGACCAAGAAATTGAAAACTTATTGGAAAAAATAATGAAGGAAAACTTCCCCAATCTGGCAAAGGAAATAGACTTCCAGGAAGTCCAGGAAGCCCAGAGAGCCCCAAAGAATTTGGACCCAAAGAGGAGTACACCAAGGCACATCATCATTAAGTTACCCAATATTAAAGATAAAGAGAGAATCTTAAAAGCAGCAAGAGGAAAGGAGACAGTTACCTACAAAGGAGTGTCCATAAGACTATCAGCTGATTTCTCAAAAGAAATCTTGCAGGCAAGAAGGGGCTGGAAAGAAGTATTTGAAGACCTCCATCCAAGATTATTCTACCCAGCAAAGCTATCATTTAGAATGGAAGGGCAGTTAAAGTGCTTCACAGATAAGGTCAAGTTAAAGGAGTTCATCCTCACCAAGCCCTTATTATAGGAAATGTTAAAGGAATCGAAGAAGAAATTGAAGAAGATCAAAAACTATGAACAGTAAAATGACAACAAACTCACAACTATCAACAAATGAACCTAAAAAAGAAAAAAGAAAAACAATGAAAACAAAAACTAAGCAAAGAACTCTAACAGGAACAGAATCAGAGAAATGGACATCACATGGAGGGTTTTCAGTGGGGGGGGGGCGAGGGTGAGGAATGCGGGGAAAAGGCACAGGGAAGAAGAAGCATAATTGGTAGGCATAAAATAGAAAGGGAGAAGTCAAAATGGTATAGGAAACAGAGAATTCAAAAAACTTATATGTACAACCCATGGACATGAACTAAGGGGGGGGATGCTGGAGGGTTGCAGGGTGCAGGATGGAGGGGGATAAAGGAAGAAAAACTGGGAAAACTGTAATAGCATAATCAATAAAATATGCTTAAAGAAAAGATTTTGTATTAAAAAAGGGTCATTATTTGATCTGGACCCCATATATATATAAAAAATCAGTCTTTGTCTCCAGTTCTTGGCACAGAGCTCCCAAACCCTTAAATCTCTTCAGTGATAAGAGTGTCTATGCCAATGAGCTTCCAGGTTGGGAACCCATTCTGGTGCTGGAAAGATGGAGAGACAGGAGAAAGCATGAAAGCTCTGCACCAATTCTCACCCCCACCCCCATAACTTGCTCTATGCATTTCTTCCATTTGGCCATTCCTGAGTTATGTCCTTGCTAATGAACTGGTGAAGGTAAGTAGAGTGTTTTCCTGGGTTCTGTGAGTCATTCTAGCAAAGTACCAAACCTGAGAGGAGCTCGTGGGAACTCTCACATGTGTGGTCAGCTACTCAGAAGGGTGATGACCTTTTAAGTCATCTGCAGCTGGTGTCTGAAGTAAGAACAGTCTCATAGGACTCAGCCCTTTAACCAGGAAGAGCTGGCCCTAATGCTAGGTAGATAATATCAGAATTGAATTGAACCGTTGGGTACCCATCTGGGAATTGGTGGGCCTGTACAAAAACAAAAACATCAGTGTCAGAAAAAAACCATGCAGGAGCTCTGTCACATTTGGTCTCCTCCTGACTTCACTTGGCCTTTGGGTAACCATGCTTCTTTAGAGAATGTGGTTAAACCCAGAAGAAACGGCCGATTCTGCTGTAATTCTCTGACCTAAATTCAGAGGTGTAGAAGTGGGGTTTAAACTTTCCCCATTTGAGCCTACCCACAGGAGGGCAGAACTTGCCCACAGGCCTCTGACCTGCTGACAGCAATACACACCATAGCCAGTGGGCAATCTCCAACAGGCCAGGGAGCAGAGGGCCTGCTCTGGAACAGGAGACAAGCCCGTTTGTTGGAATCTACTTATGGATCCACTGACTACCTTGGCTCTGGCTGAACCCGACTTGAGCTGCCTCTTGACCTTTCAAAGCTATTTAGAAGTGTCTGTCAGGCTCCTTCTATCCAGCTAGATTCTTCGCCCTAGTTCCACTCCACTATATATCAGTAGGCAAGGCTGTCTTCTTGCCCCAAAGTTACCACAATAAACTCACTCAGTCATTTGCATTAGAATGTGTCCCAGGAGTCTAGGCAAAGGCTTTGCTGAAGAGCCTTCCCATCCTGGCTTCATGCCTGATGTGCCAGCTGTGCTGCTGTCCCACCGTTTGAAAATGCTATCTCCGCCCTTCCTTGCCTTCTGTTCCCTCTCCTAGGGAAGCCACACAGTCTTGCCAATCAATATCACCTATCTTGATATACCTGCTGGCATATTTGAAACTATATATTTAGTCTTTTAAAAAAATGTGATGATTTTTTGACATGGACTTTCTCTGCTAGGACCCTGTTCAAGACAAAGTTAATCTGGCCAATGATGGTCTTGCCCAGCTGCAGGGAAGGAAACAGTCAATTTGGCACAAGATTGGACAAAATCAAGGGACATGACCAAGGACCAATGGGCAGTAGAAAACCATGTGAAATAAACTGGCTAAGTGCTTCTATTTTGAGCAAAGTCTCAGGCCATCCACAAAGGAGAAGCTTCCCAGGCACTAGAGCACTGTTTTACAGAGCCAGCATGAGCTAGTGGAGAGTACCTTTAACCTGCAAAGTCATCCCCAAGGACTTCAGCTAGGCAGTACTTGGGATAGTGCCCCAGGCAGCTCCCAGTTACCTGGCCCCAGGAAATTCCTTACTGTAACTATACTGAGTCAGCACTGACTCTTTGAAACCCCTCCCTCCAACACTGGCTCAATCTCCTCTTCCAAGACACAAACAGCCCATGTGGTGATGACTGACTTGGGGTTCTCCATGTCCTTCTTGGGAGCCAGTTCTGTGATGGTTGTGGGAGGGGTGGGGAGTCCAGTGTGCCTTGGCTTCTTCCTCCCTTGACAAAGCCATCACCATCAAATGGTTCTCACTCTGCACTACCCCACTCTGAGCATAATGAATTTCTCCCATTAGAAATCTTTCAGTCCTTAACCCTATGATCCATGGAGTCTCTAGCTCTATAGTCACAGATCACCATCACCTGGGTAGAATCCCTGTCTTCTTCCAGATCCCTGGGAATCGTCTGACTCCTTTGTGTCCTTACCTTGTCAGTACCTGAAATGTTTCTGATACCTGTAATCTCATCCCAGTTATGTGCTTGTACATATCTGGATTCATCCAGACACCCAAGCCACAGGCTCAGATTCTCATTATGTACAAAGGACGGCGGACAAACATGGGGGCTGTTTACAAGGTCCTTATAATGTACTTATTGGACTTCCAGCCAAGATGGAGGCATAGGTAGACATACTGTGCCTTCTTGCACAACCAAAAGAAGGACAACAACATATTTAGAAACAAAAAACAACCAGAACTGTCAGAAAATCAAACTGTATGGAAGTCTGACAACCAAGGAGTTAAATAAGAATAATTCATCCAGACCGATAGGAGGGGTGGAGATGAGCAGCCGGGTGGACAGGACTCGAGGCAAGGTGGCAGCTGGCGGAGCAGCATAGGCAAGGCAGTGGCTAGTGGACCAGGCAGTCCCATATTTGTGTGTGGAAAAACTGGGAGGAACAACTGGGAAGAAAAACAGACTGTGTAACCTAGGGTTCCAGCATGGGGAAATAAAGCCTCAAAGCCTCTGACTGAAAACACCCATGGGGGTTGAGGCAGCAGCAGGAGAAACTCCCAGCCTCATAGGAGAGTTTTTTGGAGAGACCCGCAGGGTCCTAGAACATACACAAGTCCACCCACTGGGAATCACACCAGAAGGGCCCAATTTGCTTATGGGAAGCAGGGGAAGTGACTGAAATCTGGCAGAGGGTAGAGCAAACAACATTGTCCCTTCTAGACCCCTCCCCTACATACAGCATCACAATGCAGCCTTGTGGGTTGCCCCGCCCCGGTGAACACCTAAGGCTCCACCCCTTACTTTCAGGTGCACCGAGAGAAAATGCAAGTAAGCAACAAAGAGATAGTCAACCTATCAGATTCGCAGTTCAAAACACTGGTAATCAGGATGCTCACAGAATTGGTTGAATATGGTCAAAAATTAGAGGAAAAAATGAAGGCCATGAAAAGTGAAATAAAGGAAAATGTACAAGGAACCAACAGTGACAGGAAGGAAACCGGGACTCAAATCAATGGTTTAGGGCAGAAGGAAGAAGGAAACATTCAACGAGAACAGAATGAAAAAACAAGAATTTAAAAAAATGAGGAGAGGCTTAGGAACCTCCAGGACAACTTTAAACATTCCAACATCTGAATCATAGGGGTGCCAGAAGGAGAAGAGGAAGGCCAAGAAATTGAAAACTTACTGGAAAAATAATGAAGGAGAACCTCCCCAATTGGGCAAAGGAAATAGAATTTTAGGAAGTCCAGGAAGCTCAGAGAGTCCCAAATAAGTTGGACCCAAAGTAGCACACATGAAGGCACATCATAAGTATATTAGCCAGCATTAAAGATAAGGAGAGAATCTTAAAAGCAGCAAGAGGAAAGGAGACAAAGGAGTTTCCATAAGACTCTCAGATGATTTCTCAAAAGAAACCTTGCATGCAAGAAGGGGCTGGAAAGAAGTATTCCAAGTCATGAAAGGCAAGGACCTATATCCAAGATTACTCTATCCAGCAAAGCTTTCATTTAGAATGAAAGGGCAGATAAAGTGCTTCTGAGACAAGGTCAAGTTAAAGGAGTTCATCATCACCCAGCCCTTATTATATGACATGTTAAAGGGACTTATCTAAGAAAAAGAAGATAAAAAATATGAACAGTAAAATGACAACAAACTCACAGCTATTAACAACTGAACCTAAAAATAAAAACAAATTAAGCGAACAACTAGAACAGGAACAGAACCACAGAAATGGAGATCACATGGAGGGTTATCAGAGGGGGAATGGGACATGGAGAGAAGGGGAAAAGGTACAGAGAATAAGTAGCATAAATGGTAGATAGAAAATAGACAGGGGGAGGTTAAGAATAGTATAGGAAATGGAGAAGACAAAGAACTTATATGTATGACCCATGGACATGAACTACAAGGGGGGACTGTGGGTGGGTGGGGGTGTGCAGGGTAGACTGGAATAAAGGTGGGAAAATGGGACAACTGAAATAGCAAACTCAATAAAATATATTTTTAAAAAATAAAAATAAAGTATTTATTGAAATTCTATCGACTTTTAGTAAAGAATATGACAGAATACTACTTTGCTCCAATGTCTTCTCATTTATACTATATTAATAGAACCCCTAGAATAATGATTATACACTTCTCCACCTACCCTGAAATTTGATATTATGTAAATAAGTTCTGGCTAACGGGGTGTGAGGGGATGTACTGTGTGAAACTTTCAGGATGTGTCCCCAAAGAGAATGGGTAACATTCCTTCTCCCCACCTCCTCTCCTTCATTCTGCTGTTCTCAGTGTGGACATGGTGGCACAGCTCCTTGACCAAGTGGACTTCAGGACATAACCTACAGATGGTAAAACAACAAATTAAAGGGTGCCTATGCCCCAGATGACCACATTAAGCAGCACTTCTATACTAACCTTAGACACCTGTTGACAGAAGTAATCCACTATGGCCCTGAGCATCCCTGAACATCTTTTTTTGGTATGCCAAGAATGCATACAGCTGACCACTTGTTGGTCGACCATTTTTCAGAGTTGGGTTTGCAATAAGCAGGCTCAGGGCATGAAGTAACATAATCTGTCAGACAAAGAACAGGCTGGCTTGCCACTTATTGTAAAAGTGGTAGATTCCAGCTTCAAGGCAAACCCACTCTGTGTATAGTGTCCACCTTGGTCCTTCCACATTGGCCTCCATGGGTCATGAAGGACATGAGGAACCAGCACTAATATGATGTGCATGCTGCTTGCTATGCAGTGAGTAATAAAATCCTCAGATTTTAGGGTAAACTCCCAGAACCTAATATTCCTGTCTCTGGACGGTTCCTAGGGAAAAAACCAACTTGTACCTCTCCTAAGCTGCTGTTATTTTGGATCTCTGTTATAGGCAACAAAACTTAATCCTAACTAATCAAAGAGTAACTTTTCAAAGTTTTGATTTGGCAAAAAAAAAATGTTTACAATATCTCATCAGAAATCTATCATTCGGGCTGAGCCAAACAAGATCCATACAAAAGCCAGAAATGATAAGTGTGAGAGGTGGCTGCTGCTTGGGACCTCTTGAGCAAGTGTCACGTAGGAATTCAGAAGGTCCTGCTCTGACTGGCCCTCAGGGTTAGTAGAGATCAAAGGTAGTGGATCAAAGGTTACTGAATCATGCTGGCAAGATCAGGACAGCGAATTCTCCACAATTATTTGAGGGAGATAATTTTAAAATACTGCATAAGTGGTACTTTCTGCCAAGAATTATATTCACCTATGCTTTTTGATACAAGATTCCATATCATGAGGAATGGAGTCTCGATAAACTTGGAGAGCAGTTCCCCGACCTGCAGGGATGAATCTGCTTCAGGCTAGGCTGAATCTGAGCTAACATTCTTTCTAGAATGTTGGCAGCTCTAGTCCTTTGAAAAACAGCAGAGTAAATGAAAATGTGCAGAAGGGTTCAAGCGAGGTTGCATCACTACCACATTAGTCGGAAGACCAAGGCTCACACAGATAAAACAGAAATAGGAGTGAGGATGTGGTGACACTTGCTACTGAACCACTGACAAAATGTTGAAAGCTCTTTTGAGACACAGATATTTTGATGTGTCAAAATAGTCTAGGTGTTTGAACGTTCTGATGAAATTAGACCCATTACTTTTTTTTGGTGGGTGCATGTTGCTTTTGCTTGGGCAGCATGCATTCTCTCTTTGGGAATAGCATCCTGATTTTCCCTTGGGGAATCACCTCTCCGCACTCTCCCAGTTCGTGTTGTTGAGCGAGGCTGACTATCGTACCAAGCACCAGGTAGTGGGTTCAGAAGGGCACGTGATCGAGTGAGATTCAATGCTGGGACTTTTGTCATTTCTGCTGAGATTTTTATTTGAATAACATAAGCCTGGGAGTACTAGCAATCATAAGTATAAAGAGAATTCCTGAAAATAGGGCCATCACAGAGGAAAATAGAACCAAGAAGAAGAGAAACATCAAGTCTTATTGTTGTAGTTTTAGGGCAGATCCAGCCATGCCTGAAGGTAGATTCATTCCTGGACTTTTCACTCTGTTGGTCAATAAGTTCTCTTTTTGTCTAACCCAAGTTTGAGTTGATCTATAACTTCCAGAAATAAAAAAAGTTCTGACTCTTGAAGGTGTTGCTGTCACAGGGATACCTCAAAGAGGCTATCTAGTTTGTATACAAGGAAATGTGCTCAGACCCATTGAAGCTCCAAATCTATAAATAGGTGCCACATTCAAGTCAGAGGGAATGGAAGAGGGATTTGTTTTGAAGCTGCTTTACATAAAATCTATTAATATTTATTATTCATATCAAAGAATAGGAGAAGGAAAAGATACACCCCCAGCCACTCCCTTGGCCCCACTACTGACTCAAACAAAAGAAAGATCAGTCAACAGGGCTTCCAGAGTCTAATACATATCTGACTGTCAGTGCTTACCAGGGACAAAGTGACACAGTGGAAAGTGTTCTGGGTTCAAATTCTGGCTCTGCAACTTAACCAAGCTAGATGGCCCTGAACTAATGGCTTAAATTCAGAAAGATGTAGCCAGTTTTGCGATTTTTTATATTTGATATGAATGATCTATTTGCAACCTTCTGCCACTGCTTTTTTTCCCCTTAACATGGAAATTATGAAATTCATGCCTGAGGACTGGTGGAGCCCTAGTGCATTCATTTTCTTATTTTGTCATTTTCCTGTTACGTGGATATACCATACTTTCTTATTTCATTTTTCAGCAGTTGGACCTTACCTTCTTCCCACATTTTTATTCTAACACATAATACTACTGTAAATATTCTAATGCCCATATGCAAACCATTATCTAGGGTATATTCCAAGGAATGAAATTTCTGGGCCTTAGCCATTGCTGAGTTATATGCAATTTGACTTTATTCAATGTTGACAAGTTATTGTCCAGAGCAGTTTTACCAACTGAGACTTCCAGCAGCTTTGTATGAGAGATGCTTCACATCCTTTCTAGCATTCAAACATTCATTCAAAAAAATATTTTTTAGTGACCTATTAACCTGTTCTAGGTACAGGGATAGAGCACTGCAGGTCCCATTGGAACTCTCATTGGAGCTGCTGTCTTGGAGCTTCCATTTTCTTGGCAGGATACACAATGACAAAGAAATGAACACACACACACACACACACACACACATATATACACACACACATATATATATGAATGACCCAGAAAAAATATATATATTATGGCCCAAAAGTGATCAGTGCCTTGTTTTCAGGGTATGTGGGTGCCAAGGACTAGCTCTTCTCCTTGTCCCCTCTTTATCCTTACTGTATAAGTGCTTCTTGAGTTCAATGGGACCTAATTCCAGGACCCAATTTATAAAAATTTGTAATTACCATCAAAATGAGAAGATGAACATTTTACATGTTGTAATGTGTTAGAATTTACAGAGTGCTTTGGAATCCATGCTCTCAGGTGACCTCAATACTAGACAACATATAAGGAAGTGGTTAAATGCTCCTATCTCTGCAGTCAAGCTGCTTGGGATCCAATCGTGGTTTCCTGACTTACTAACCATGTGACCTAGAGCAAGTTGCGGAACTACTCTAAATCTCAATTTCTGTATCAGATAATAGTGCCTGACTCATAGGGATGCTTGTTATGGTGCCCAGTAAATTTGCCATACTTTATATTTACTAGCAATTGATTAATAATAATTGGAGGGCCAATCATGTGATATTATTCCCATTTAATAGAAGTGGAAACTGAGGTTCAGAGTAGTTGAACAAAGTGCCAATAAATTTTAGTACCTGGTTTCAAAACCAGGTCTTCTGACACCAGAGCCAATTCTCTACTACAACATTGTATTTATGACTGTATCGTGTATACATTCAATAATTTTTTTAAAGATTTTATTTATTTAGTTTTAGAGAGAGGGGAAGGGAAGGAGAAACAGAGGGACAAAAACATTAATGTGTGGTTGCCTCTCGCACGCCCCCTACTGGTGACATGGTCTGCAACCCAGGCATGTGTCCTGACTGAGAATTGAACCAGCGACCCTTTGGTTCCCAAGGGCCATGCGCAATCCATGGAGCTACACCAGCCAAGACCAATAATTATTTATTGGGCATCTAATATTGCCAGTCACTGCTTGGTGCTAGCAAATTCTGAAATAATCCCAATATGACTGATCACCTTTGGGCAACCCTGAAATGTTAACTACCTTGAGACCAGTATAGCACTTTGTTTCATCCAGCATGGACAGGTAATAAATTTTTAAGATTTTACTGAACTTTTCATGGAGGATAGAAATGAGCATTTATTACATTAGACTGTCAACTCCTTAAAGGACAAGGATAATGTTTTACTTATCAATATACAACTGGCACTTAGTACAATGCCTGGCACATACTCGTTGAATATTTGAAAAATGAATAACATGTCATACAGCTAAATTTAATCTGTCTTCCTTGGTAACTTCTCACCTGCACCCATAATGTCTTCTCCAGGAGCTGCTTCAAAACTGTTGATGAAATAGAGTTGAATCAAATTGTGAAGAATCCCACTTCTCACGAACCTGATGGGATTCTCCCAGATTTAAGTTTTCCATCTTAGTTCTCCAGATACAAGTAGTTTCCATCTGAAACTAAGTGTAGTGATGTTTAGAATAAATATATACAAGTCAAAATATTGAGCCAGAGAGCCAATAGTTGAGTAAACAATTGCAACAATCAAATGTACTCCCGGAAAGACAAAGCATGATCTAAGACAGTGTGTGCTGAGTGCCCAGTCAAGAGAACCGGCAATAAATTCTACTGGAGTTCAAAGCAGGAAGAAAGAAAACAGGAAGGTGATAGTGTGTCAACCTGACTGAAAACGCTCTACTCTAGGTCTCTTTAGAGATAAACACTGAGGTATTGTGAGTTGTTTTTATTGTTTTATCTCAGAGTGTCCTCTGCATAGCAGCCTGTCAACAGCTTACGGCTTTGGAGACAGCTGTTTTCATGGGCCCAGAGTCTGATGGGTCCCAGGAATGGCATGTAATTCCTACCTGTAATTTCTGTGTAGGATGAGGAGGCAGAACCCAGGGTCCCGGGGCTCAGAAGTCCTCGTTTCTGGTTCCCCAGCACTCAGCTTTGAGGACTAACCTCCAGCTGAGAACAGTGATGACAGAACTTATTCTTCGCCTGTCCACCTGTATCTGATGGAAAGAAAAGTTACCCACTCTAAGCAACTCCTCGTTGACATAAATGTCACAATTCCCACTCTCTTTCCCTCAGAGTGTTACCCTCAGCCCTTATACCCAAAATAAAAATAAATTATCTGCTAGAATTTGACAATGTTTCCTTTCCAAGATTACTAGTTTGCTTCTGATCTAATCCAACCTTGGGGACTAGAAAAATGGGACATTTTAGTAAAAAAATCAAGATTTGTTCCTATACAGCTGCCTTAGCACAAGGTAGTCCTACTTAGTGCAATATGTTAAACCCTTAATAGCACAAGGAAATTGAAATCAAGAAGTGTGCTCCTTACATCTTAGACATCATGGTATGTTTCATTTTCTACCAAGCCAAGCTACAAGACTTCCCCTGGTGACATTTGGGTTTGGCCATTCAAATGCATTTATTTCTTCCTGGTGAGAATGTGAGCTTGGCAGAACGTTGAGAACCGGCAGCTGAGAAGAGAAAATGCAGCCTTCCTGCTCACAGAAGATTCTAAGACATCCTTGCTAACACAGCATAAGCAAAAGGGCTTGTTATGAATCAGCCATAAATGTGAAGTGGGCTGATGAGGGTTGCAGAGTTCATGAGCATTTCTGATGAAGCCGCACGCAAGAGTGCTTATCGGTTATTGTATGTGGGGTGCAGTCTATAATTTGACTTGCTTGCGTCTTTTTATTATTATGTGTTATGCTTCACCGAAGCCTGTTGCAAGCTCTCATTTTCCTTTGCTGTCAGAACGCCCTGCTTCATGAATGAGAACTGAGGCTTTGTGGCAAGAATGCTAAATATTCCTTCCAACTAACTACACAGACAGAAAAGGCTAAGAGACAGTTGTGTTTTATCAGCATTGGATTCCAGAAACATGATCCCAATTCTCCTAATTTCTTAGTCATAGATGCTTTTGGTGCTTACCACAGTCTAGTCGGACTCCCTCTGAAGTACCTAAGAACCAAACCAAAAGCAGCATCAAGCAAAAATGAGATGAGTATGCAGACCGTCAAGTAAAACATGTCTTCAGGCTTCCAGCATCCTTCCTTCTGCCCGACACCAAGCACTGTCTAGCATCACCAGATTTAGCAAAGAAATACACATATAGGCTCCTGTATTTTATCTGACAATCCTATTAAGGCCTTTAGTAGCTCTATTTAAGTCCTCTGCCATCAGAGCCTATTTTGGGAGGAAAAAAAAACATTGAAATTAGTCATCAAAACTTAGAGCAATATTTTTCAAGGTTTGTTCCCAGAAAATCTGCATTAGAGTAACCTGGGGAACCTGTGAAAAAGACAGATTCCTAGTCTTTTTCACAGCCTAGACTTGCAGAATCAGAAAGTCCAGGGATGGGCCTGGGATTATGTATTGTAAAAATCTCTGCAACATTGACCAGTGTGGCTCATTTGGCTTGGTGTCATCCCGCAAATCAAAAGGTCGCCAGTTTGATTTCTCATCAGGGCACATGCCTGGGTTGCAGGTTTGGTCCCAGTTGGGGTCATGCGGAAGGCAACAAATTGACATTTCTCTCTCTATAGATCAATGTTTCTCTCCCTCTCTCTCTCCCTCCCTTCCCCTCTTTATGGAAAAAAAATCTCTACAAATAATTGTGAGGCGTTCTAAAGCATGACAATTCTTTAATGACCTCAGTGTCTTTCCCAGCAGTACACACTTACAGCCTTTTCCTGCTTGGGGAAAGGAGATAATAAAAGTACAGTATCAGATATTTATGAGGACCTTCTTAAATATTTGTTTTCTTAATCCCACAGTAAAGGAACACTGGGCTTCAGGAACAACATAAGGGGACAGATACCCTTACCCAGTCCCCTGAAGGCAGAAGTTTGCCTCAAACACACCTGACCACCTACAGCGTCCCTGTCTAGTCTGCTACTGCAGGCCGGCAGTCAGGAGGGCCTTTGCACAGTGGCTCCAGCAGAAACGTGTACAGGGCTTTGCCCTGTGTGACAAACACAATGGATCTTCTGTCCGAGTGCAGTACGCCAAGAAGCCTGCAATTACTTACCCTTTCTCTAAACCACCCCTGTACTTCTTTGCCTCGGGATCAAAGAGCTAACTTAAAACCAGAATTTACGCCCCCTCAGGATCTGTGTCACTGTCTCTAATTCCTCTCTCTGCATTTCCCAGAATTTAATCGGAAAGTCTACCACCATTAATGAACAACAGCTCATTGTCTGTGGAGAACCGTGGGCCAGATCAGGGACCCGGGTGGAATCCTGCAGATTCAGCATTGGGTTTAGAAAGACTACAGGCCCCAAAATGCAATTTTACCTCCCAAAGACTACCATTCCCAACATGCAGTGCATCCAGGGTTAGCAAAGGAAGAGCACTACAAGCTAGAGTGGAAATTTCGCATACAGGTGACCCTTGGGTAAATAAACTATTAGAAAGGCTCCACAGGATATTTTTTACATCAGTGGTCACTCCCTGGATCCAGGCAAGGACAGGGAGGAGTTTGTGCTGTGGGCCCACCCCTTCTCCAGTAAACTTCAGCCTGCCACAACTTCCGCGGCAGGATTTCGAAGCGCCAGGAGCAGCAGCACACCCCGAGCTTCCCCCATGGTTTCGGTGACCAGATCGGTGTTTGGGGAGCTGCCCTTGGGGGCAGGGACAGTGGAGAAGTTCCGGCTGCAGTCAGACTTGCTGAGAGTGGACATCATTTCCTGGGGCTGCACCATCACGGCCCTGGAGGTCAAAGACAGGCAGGGCAGAGCCTCAGATGTGGTGCTTGGCTTTGCCGAGTTGGAAGGTGGGTTGAACTCAGCCCCTGGTCACAGGCGGGCCTCTGACCCACCCGGCACACTCCCGGGATCAGACGGCTGCTCGCGGAGGGGATCCAGGGGAAGCACCGAGCTTGGGACCGTCGGGGGAGCGCTTGGATCCCGCTAACTCACTATGTTGTGATCCAGTGTTTGGAAAAAAAAGACAAAATGAATGGAAACGGCTTTGGGACTTGGCCTCTGGTTATCCATTCAGTCTTTGCCTCGATCGATTTTAAAAGTCAGTTGAAGGCAAGATTAAACTCCAGGAACCCTGGAGCAACCTTTGAACTGCCTGATCTTTGTGAGGGCTGGAGAGGAAAAAGCAGGCAAGAGGGGGTGTGATTCCCAGTCCCTTCCTCATGCCCTTTCTCAAGAAGGAAAATCAAAGACTTGCCTGTTCTACTTCCTTTTTCCTTCATCATATTCTCTTTGAGGCCTGGCTGTCTCAGAAATGCTCAGGGGTGCCGACAGCTCATCCACTTTGATCTGGGTGAGGTTAGTGCTCAGCAGCCCCGGCTGCTCTACAGCTATGCACAGAATGGAAGGCAGAAGACCTCATTGTCTAGAAATGAGGTCTCCTAACTAGGGTGGACTTTCATTCTGTTGGAATCCCTGAGCAATTAAGATAACGCATTAATACATGCATCTAAAAACTGTTAATTCAATGATCTTATCCAATGAAGACAGACAAGGACCCTCCCTCACAGAGCTGCCCTTTAGCCAGGGACATAACTGTTAGCCAAATAATTGCATAAATGAATAATTACAATTGCAGTTTGATCACAAAGCATAGTCGGTGCTCTCTTTGCAGTAAGGGTGCAACTAGACAGAAAATGAGGTTTGAAATCAAGTTGGCAAAGAAACAGTGTTGAGAATGAACGTCCTCTGCTCAGTGGTAGAGGCGTGGACAAAATCTGCTTGGAGAGGAATTTTCAGGTTTTCCTTTACGTGTGTCTTTCTGTCTATTTGGTTCTTTAGATCTGTAGCATGGCTCATGGTTGGAGGTCAACAGAAAACTCATAAGAGTACTGGTTTTCCCTGAGGAGACTGAAATTTGCTCCCCATATCCTCAGTGTGATATAAGAATATTCCTGAGGGTCCTATTCCTTGCCCTCTGGTTGTCTTTGTCCGCCTTGGAGCTTCCCCAGCTTGGCTTAGAGAGGGGTGGGTAGTCTTCAGCAGAATTTCTTTGGTAACTTCAGCAAATCTTTACAGGAGGCTCAAGGGTAGGAAGGAAGGTGCAAGGATGTATGGAAAACCAGCTCCACGTCCCCTTGAGTTTCTGGGGGTAGGGGTTCACATCTCTCTTCAAAGTCAAGGGGGTTGACAAATGACAAAAGAGGATTTCTTAGGGAGGGAGGAGAGCAAAAAAAAAAAGATTTCTTAGAATCATTTTGCGGTCACTTCTTTCTGTTAGTAGCATAACTATTTTTCAGGCTGAAACAGAACCATGAAGAGATTACTTGACTGGTGCAAAATTGGGCATGGAGTCAAAGAATTAAGTATGTGGTCTCCAATTGCAGAACCAGGAAAGAATTGGAGACGATAAGCTAAGAGCACCTGCTTGCATCACCTCATTTCCATCTCTGCCTTATCCCCATTTGGGAGGTAACCACCCTCCCCCTATACACACACACTCAATTGATACCATTTTTACATCTGATGTGAGTCCCATGGAGCTTAAAGAACAGGGTGTCTTTCTGGAATTCCTATGAAATGTGTGTCACAGTGACATGGCACGTGGGAAGCACCAGGCATCGAAGTGCCAATTTGGTGAGGACATTTATGCAGTTGTCTCTGTGAGCCTGCTACTCTTGTGCGAGTCTGAGTGAAAGAAAGTATTTTCCCCAAATGTTCTTAAAGGGGAGAAAAAACCTGACCTCTCAGAAACCCTAATTTGTACTGTATTAATGCCACATGCTGTTAATGCCTCCTGAGAAAGTTAAAAAGCATTTTCTTAACCAGGAGGCATCACGGCTTCACAAAAAGCATCAAGAGAGGATTTTAATTCCTATGCTATAATTTAGACAACTTATTTATTTTGAAAGGAAATGAGCTGTTTTCAAAAGAGAAGTTGGGATAAAGCCCTCAGACTATAAAGTAATACTTTCTAACACATCCAGCTCTCTTCAAGGTTGTTGCAGGTGGGCCCTTGTTCCTGTTTTAAGGCCCTGCCCTTCGAGTTTTTTGTAGGTTCTTTTCGTATTGCCAAAAATAAAGAAGCCTTCATAATAAGAAGCATAACTGTCTCAATCCATATACAGTCATGGCTACCTGACAATATTTTGGTCAAGGTCGGACCTCACGTGCTATGGTAGTGTCCCAACCATACCATCCAGGTCTGTGTGTAAATGTGCTCTGTGATGTTTGCACAGTGACGAAATCTATCTGTGTCCCCACTGTTAAGCCGCGCATAACAGTGGTATGAAATGGCTCTCTGCTATTCTGATAAATTCTAGTGTATTAAAATTCATGTTAAGAAATTGGCAACAGTAGTTGTCCTCAAGCCAAGACTCTGGGTAGCTGGGGTACAGGGAGAGCAGGGAGACTTAATTTTCACTGTATAGTCTTGAAGAATGTCTGAGTATGTAAATACCATACTAACAAACTGAGGCAAATAACTCGAAGCAGTAAGATGTGACAGAGTAAGGGGTTACCTTCATTCCCATGTCCCCAAACATGTTTTGACCTACAGGGAAGAGCTAAGCACAGAGAATTCCATGAGACATGGTCCTTTTGTAACCACCAGGTTAGATGTGAACTATTTCCAATTTCCTGGATAGATTATGTAAACTGCTTGGATGATGGCCATGACCTGCGGTCAGAATGGTTCAATTTCTCCCTGGGAAAATGAGATTTTTCTTCTGTAGAATTCTAAAGAGGTAGATCATATGATCTTTTAGTTAATAGGCTGAGAAACACAAGTCATGCCTCTGGTGAGTTTTTCTGCTGGTGGGTTTTTTTTTTTTTGTATTTAAAATATTTTTAATGTTTTTAAAAATATTTTATTTATTTATTTTTGGAGAGAGGGAGAAAGAGAGAGAGAAGCATTGGTGTGAGAAATGTTGATTGGTTGCCTCTCACACGTCCCCAACCAGGGACCTGGCTGGCCCACAACCCTGGCATGTGCCCTGACTGGGAATTGAACCAGTGACCTTTTGGTTCACAGACCGGCACTCAATCCACTGAGCCACACCAGTCAGGACAAAACATTTTTAAATGTTTTTCATCTGCATGTCCCACCTGCAGTCATTATGATTTCTTTCAAAACCTATAATGAGAATATTTGCTTATAAACCACAGGTACAAACAATACCCATACAATCAATGCAAGTCCTTCCCTTCTGCCTCCCCATTACTACCAGATGCCCAGCTATTACTGCCATGGGAGCCACTGTGGAAAACTAGAGAAAATAAACTTAGTGATCTCAGAAAACCTGAGTTCATAAGAGGGAGTACCCCTGAGGGAAAGAGACCAGCGTAGAAGCTGCAGTTTAATATTATAAGTGCCAACAATGCCCTTACAGGAACGTTGAAGATTCCTGGTTTAAATCTGCTCTGTTCCTTAAAGCAGTGTGACCTTGAGCAAGTGATTTAACCTCCCCACACCCCTTTCCTCACCTAAAACAAGTGGGTAATGATTAAATGTGCTATTGGCTGTGATAGCATCCAACTGTGGTGAACGGTTAATTTTATCTTCTTTCCTTCCTTTACCCCCTCAAATATTTTCCTTCACAGTACTTGAACTTTTTATTTCACTTTGTTAACACTGAAAGAAAAATGGCATGGAGATTCATCTGGGATAGCCAGCAGCCACTTAAAAATATATAAAATATTTGGGATCCTTGAAGTGTTCATCATTAAAGTAATGTTTGTTCTCCTCAAAAGGCCAAGGAAGGTGGATCGGGGTGTGGAGGTTTTGGTTGAGACTAGGGAGCAACTTTATTTGAGACTTTAGGGCACCCTGGCTAAGGTTTGGCTGTCTGAGGTGCAGGCTGTGGCTGGGATCCTTGGGATGTTAGAGGGATAGAAAGGACCATACCCCATGGTTAAGTGTTTATGGCTATGTTCTGGCTAGTCCCTCCCTCAAAAAAAATGGACAGACGTTTCCTTTACCCTTGATCCTCTGTCAGCATTCAACTTGATTAAGTCGGCATTCCTGGCTTGACCTAGAAACTCTTTTTTTTTTCATAAAAAATAGTACTTTCTGCATTTCAGACAAGCTTTTTAGTCCTGTCCTATTCATAATTTGGGGATTATCACATTTTCTAATTCTGATTTGATATAAAAGTTTAGTAACATGTGAAGATAGTATAAAATCCATTTGTTCCCAAAAGTTTTCCAGCTCTGGCTGGTGTGGCTCAGTGGATTAGTGCCAGCCTGTGAACTCAATCCCAGTCAGGGCACATGCCTGGGTTGCAGTCCAGCTCCCCAGTTGGGGACATGTGGACAATCGATGTTTCTCTCCCTCTCTTTCTCCCTGTCTTCCCCTCTAAAAATAAATAAAAATAAAAATCTTAAAAAAAAGTTTTCCAGAGACAGTTGGGAGCAGTGGTTTCTGCTGTCCTTACAGTTTAATCCTTAAAAATGCTTTGTCTAAACCAAGGACGAACAAGTGCTTCATGTCTCCGTGAGCCTATTATTAACCGTTTCCAGCTGAGGCAATTCTTGCAGGCCCAGGAGGCAGCAGCCTTGTTCTTGGATTTGTTGGTGTTGCTAAGCTGTGACTGACAGAGAGAAAGGGCTCAGTGTGCACTTGTTGAATGAATCATCGTAGGACTCAAAAATAGATACAGCCAAACAATTTTTGAACAGAAATTCTGTTTTCTTCACATTTTTTAACTCCTGAAAAACAGATGAATGTCCACATCATTTGTCATCAGAGAAGTGCAAATTAAAATGAGACCTATTAGAATGGCCAAAGTTCAGAACACTGACAACTCCAAATGCTGACGAGGACGTGGCGCAACGGGAGTGCTCACTCGTGGCTGGTGGGAGTGCAAAATGGCACGGCCACTTTGGGGAACAGTTTAATGGTTTCTTACAAAACTCCACATGCTCTAACCATATGATCCAGCAATTGTACACCTTGGTATTTACTTACAGGGGTTAAAAACTGATGCCCACACAAAAACCTGCACATAGATGTTCATAGGAGCTTATTCATAATCTCCAGTACTTGGAAGCAATCAAGATGTCCTTTAGTGGGTGAATGGATAAGTAAACTGTAGTTCATCCAGACAATAGAATATTATTCAGTGCTAAGAAGCAATGAGCTATCGAACCATGAAAATACAGGGAGCACCCTGAACTGCATATTACTAAGTGAAAGAAGCCCATCTGCAAAGGCTACATGTTGTATGATTCCAACTATAGGACATTCTGGAAAATGCAAAATTATGGAGACAGTAAAAAGATCAGTGGTTGCCAGAGACTCAGGGGATGGGAGGGGATGAATAGGCAGCGCACCAGATTTTTAGAGAAAATACTTTGTATGATATTATAACGGAGGATATGTGTCATTATACCTTTGTCCAAACCCATAAAATGTACAACACCAGGAATGAACCCTAATGTGAACTGTGGACTTCAGGCGATGGTGATATGTCAGGGTAGGTTCATCAATTATAATAAGTGTAGCACTCTGCTGGGGGATGTTGATAATGGGGGAGGCTGTGCATGTGTGGGGGCAGGGATATGTGAGAAATCTCTGTACTTTTTGCTCGATTTTTCTGTTAACCTAAAACTGCTTTAAAAAAATAATGAAGTCTATTAAAAACAAAAACATATAAAGCAAAACCAAGAAAAGATTATTTGGCCCTTTGGGACTCCTTTGGTTATCCAGTCTAAGGGGTTTTAAAGGGACAGCTTCGGAAAGAAGGAGTACAGGGAGAGGTAGGAGCTGACAGAGGGATCTGCCTGGCCTGTGCTAAGAGATGGTAGTGAGGTCAATTAACCAGAAAGCCTTGCACTTTCCAAGTGATGTCACATTCCAGAATATGTACTTAGGAGCCAGGCTGTCTGCATTCAAATCCTGGTTCTGTCATAACTAGCTGTGTGTTTGGGGGCAAGTTACTTAACCTTTCTGTTCTCAGTTTCCACACCTATAAAATGAGGGTAATAATCATGTCTAATTTATAGAAGCATTCTGAGTTAATGAGTTAACTCAGAATGAGTTAAATGTAGAGCACTTAAAAAGTGGCTAAGACACCCTGGCTGGTGTAGCTCAGTGGATTGAGCGCGGGCTGCGAACCAGGCATCGCAGGTTCGATTCCCAGTCAGGGCACATGCCTAGGTTGCAGGCCATGTCCCCCAGCAACCGCACATTGATGTTTCTCTCTCTCTCTCCCTCACTTCCCTCTCTAAAAAAAAATAAATAAAATCTTAAAAAAAGTGGCTAAGACTTTGACAGCACACAGTGTCCATGGGCAGAACTCTGAGGCCCCATAGACTAACAAAGAAGTGAACCAGGAAAGACCTGGAAGAGAAGATTAATGTTTCATTTAGGCCCAGCCAGTTGAGCAATGGGATCCTGTGACCTGTAACTGGCCTGGCTGGTTCAGGGTCCATATCCTCAGAGCCCCTCCCGCCATGGTAAAAATGATTCCTGTGCTTAAACTGCATAGTCTTCTGTTCTGCTCTAGATGTGATGGATGCACAGCAGTGCAGGAAAGGGAAATGGAATTCCAAGAGCATCTGAGTGAAAAACAGAACAGAAAGTAATCCTGGTGGTAATACAAAACACAAACTACCTCCAAACCTTAATCTGTCAATGTACTCTACACTAAAAGATTACAGGATAGAGGAACTTAAAGAGAAAGACAGTGTTGTCACGTGCCAGGCACAGAGTTGTACATACAGGACACTGGCTCTGTTTCTTTCAAAGCCCTCCTAGAAAGCTGACAACAGTCTGTTCTCATTGATACGCCATGTAGCCATCAAAAGGAATATGGGCCCTGATCAGTGTGGCTCGGATGGGTGTCATCCCTCAAAGCAAAAGGTCACCGGGTCAATTCCTGTTCAAGGCACATGCCTGGGCCTAGTCCCCAGTCTGGGCGCATGGGAGAGGCAACCATTAGATATTTCTCTCCCTCTCTTTCTCTCTCCCTTCCCCTCTCTCTAAAAATAAGTAAACAAAATATCTTCTTAAAAAAAGGAATATAGTAGGTGGATATGTGTAGTCACATGGAAAGATCTTAAGATATTTTATCACTGAAAACATTGCAAAACGTGTATAGTATAATTCTCTTTATACACGTATATAGAATGTGTGTGTATTTGCATGTGCTAATATGCTGTTAGCATAAACATGTGTAAGTGCGTGTCAGCAGTTTCTCACAGCACTCTTGGCAGTGTTGTCACTGGGAAGGAGAGGGGTTGAGAGGCGGAGGGGAGCTTCCATGTTTTCTTCTTCATTAAGCTTGCCAGATTTAGCAAATAAAAATACAAGATGTCGAATTAAATTTGAATTTCAGATAAATAATGAATATTTTAAAGTGTAGTGTGTGCCATGTATAACAATAATATGGACATACTTATACTAAAATAGTATTCATTGTTTATTTGAAGTTCACATTTAACTGGGTGCCTATATGTCCTCTGGCAAGACTACTCTATGTCCTTGTGTATTAGTTAACACTGTTTTTAATTTTTTTAATTTATTGATTGATTTTAGAGAGAGAGAAAGATTGATTTGTTGTTCCACTTATTTATGCATTCATCGGTTGCTTCTTATATGTGCCCGGACCAGGAATCAAACCCGCAACCTTGAAGTATCTAGATGATGTTGCAACCAAATGAGCTACTCAGCAAGGGCTATTTAACACTCTGTAAAGGACATTTTAATGTACTAATTGTATGCTTTTTTTTTTTTAAGAAAGAAGAAAGAACGATAAGGTTAGTTTCAAGACTACACCTTTTTAACTTTTAGTGAAAAAATTGATCAGCCTAGGGAAAAAAAAGCAGGTTACAATGCAGCATGCATACTAAGACCCCAATTTAATAAAAAAGAAAAAAGAAGAAAAGAGTATGTAGGCATATGCTAGAAGACAGAAGGATGTACTTCCGAATATTAACAGTGGTTCTCTCTGGTGATGATATTAGGATGATTTAAATTTCTTCTTTGTGTTTTACAAAGTCCTTTAAAAATGTTTACTGCTTTTGGAAAGGGAAAAGGCCATGTGTAGAGAACAGCATTTTTCTGTGTTTCCATGCGGATGTGCTCCCAGGAGAAAGTGGTGGGTAGCCATGTGAGCCTCCCCTTAAGTCTGAAGTTTTCAAAAACTCTGCAATGCCATGTCCTTGCAGGCTACCTCCAGCAGCAGCCCTACTTTGGAGCAGTGGTCGGCAGGGTGGCCAACCGCATTGCCAAAGGAACATTCACATTAGATGGGAAGGAGGTCAAGCTGGCCATTAACAAGGGGCCCAACAGTCTGCATGGAGGCATCAGAGGGTTTGATAAGGTGAGTGGGGGCACTGGGCCAAGTCCTTACCTGGCACACTTCACGAAGTACCTTCCAGCATACCTTCTGTTTACCAGGCACAATCTCAGGTCCTGGAGTAAATGCGTGGAAAGGTGATTCAGGAAAGAGGTTGCTTCTGTGGTTAGGACAAGCAGAGGCGCTGGCTCTGTTCCAGAACCCATCCTTGTCTAGCTCGTCTGACTATCACAGGCAGCACAGCCCTGAGTGAAAGGAAGGACAATGGCCCTTGACTTAGGAAAGACAGGGAAGCACTTTCCTTAGGCGCAGCAGGAAAGTGAATTGAAAATAATACCTAAGTAAGTGGTTAGGTATTATTTAGGTTATACGCAAACAATCCATTTGCGTATGTTATCTCTCACCCTGTAGTATCGCCAGATGAGGCATCTGAGGGTCTGGGAGGCCACACGCCCTTAAGTCAGGCTGCCTGACCAGACACCCTCATTCTTGCACTCCAGGTGCTGCTGTCCACCACAGCCGCCACTGGGGGGGCCTCCAGTGCAACACCCCCACCCCATGTCTGTCCATAAGCTGGCTGCATTCAGGCCTACCCTCCCATGACTCAACATTACCTCCTGTTCTCTCCAGCTCCCCCTTTCCACATTAAAACTCCCATTCCCCAAGTGAAACCCTGGGAAAAAAGAGTTAGGAAAGCAAATTGATCAAACAGCTTCTCCCTGAAGTGGGAATGCCCGGCCTCCTGCACCTTGGCTGGGTGGGAGCCTGCTGGCCAACCCCGAGTGACTCTCTTACAAGTCTAATTTCAGGCTGTGAGGGAGATAATTTCGGTAGTTAACTTGCCTTTCAATTACAGCACCTAGGTTATTTCCTGGAGAAGACAGGAACATGTGTGTAGTTAGGGCCTCAATTTCTTCTTTCCTGCCTCTGACCACCACCTATCCTTCGGAAGGAAGCTGGCCACTCTCTGCTTTGCCTGCCCCACCAGCTTCCTGTCTGTGGCCCAGACCCAGAATGCCCTGTCAGTTCCCTTTTGCTCAATGAGAGGACTCCTTACTCCAGGCAGGCACAAAGCCAGAGGGCCTCTGGGATATGTCAGATCTGCAGGCAGACCCCAACCAGAGGAAGTTAGGTCCAGCCCTGCTTGGAAAGGATCTTCAGAGGAGCCTCAGAACAGCACCTTGTTCCAGTCTGTTCCTGTTCCCTCTATTCTTCTGTGGTGTCTTCTGTGGTGTTGTCTGACAGGTTTGCCCTGTATGGACATAGCAAATAGTGAGTATACACACACATCCTTGAATGTAGCGTGCCAACCGAACCCCTTCTATGAACCAGGGCACATTATAGGGCCTGAGGCTCACAGTACAGTGAGGGAGTTGGACCCTTCCACAAACAACTGTTGTAAGTGGGCCGCAACAAACCCACAATGTAGTCACCAGTGGTGTGATAGAGGAACTGGGTATGGACAAGTTAATAGCAATGGGGGAAGTGGTGTTTGAACCGCCCTTGAAGAATGAATAGTGTTTCATTCACTATGTTGCTGTTGGAGAGAATAGCTATACAACAGCCCAGTGAGAAGTGGGGAAAGACTTGGAATGTTTTTATGGAGCCACTGAAAGGTTCTGAACAGTAGGTTTTGATATAGTACCATGACTACTGTCCTATGAACTTTGTATTGTGTTTCCTCTCAACAGTTACTGAATAATTGTTCTTTCTATTTATTGAGTGTATCAACACATTTTTACAAAATTTTTATTCATTGATTTTTAGAGAGAACCATCAATTTGTTGTACTACTTACTTGTGCATTTGTTGGTTGATTCGTTGGTTGGTTGGCTGGTTGATCAACCAGTCCTCAGTCCCCTTGACCAAGGGTCGAACCCACAGCCTTGGTGTATTGGGACAACGCTCTAACCAACTGTGCTACTCTGCCAGGGCCACCACACTTTTTAAAGATGAAATTTGAACAACCTGACAGGATTAGAAATGGTATAAGTAGGCCTAAAGGTGTACATTATGGAATTTTCTGGAAAGTTCGAAACTGTAGGGCCAGGGAAATCCTTCCATGAATAGTAATTATACTTCCCATGGTATTAAACTTATCTGATAATATTGGTTTACACAAAAATCTTCCCATTGTGTCCTTCTCTAAAGGAGAAAAACTAGGTAGCAAGCTAAGAACATTTACTTCAAATATTTTATTCCTAAAATTTTCCATTTGAGAGATTCTTTTTTCTTTAATCACATATATAACAGGCTTTACATGTTAAGTGTCTTGAAAGTTCAACATTGCTGGGGGTGACTAGGGTGTAAAATTATTTTTTTACTAAGGTCAGTGAATAAGTTCCAAATACCAGCTGCTTTCACCATGGGCGGAGGCAGAGACCATCGTTCCCGCTGGGCTGCCCTTCCTGGCAAATGCAGCATCGCTGAGAGACCCAGCCAGGGCTTGGTGGGCAGAGCTGGGCTCATAGGCTGTTCCTCAGGCCAGAGGGGCTATCATTCTGCAAATCTCTTTGGGATGACAGTGTTTGGCCTCACCTTCTGCAGATTTAAACCAAACAGTCCCTGAAGCCAAGGTGCGTTATAATGTAGATGACCAGACCTGAATTTGAATCCTTGCTCTGTCACCAATTACACATATGACTTGATTTTTTCCCCCTTTAAACAGTGGACGTGGAGTAGTAAAGGTGTCTACTCCACTCCCCTGGGCTGTGGGGGGTGGAAGTGAGCAACGAAACTCCACTGAACTTAATTTGCTCATCTGTAAAATGGGGGTAATGCTATTAGTTAGAATCATGTGAAATGGCCGCTGTTCACCGACTTTAACCTGCAAAGGAGATGATGATGATGTTGATTACTATTATGTTGCACCAAATCCTTACCTTGTGAAATGATTTGTGTAAAGCACCAGGTCAGGGGCTGGTGAGCACCCAACAAATGGCAGTCTCGTGTCTGCAGAAGACCCTTTTACCCCAGGGTCCCCAAAGAGACTGAGGGGTCCCTGTCCACCTCATCCTCTCCCAGTGAAAAGCACGGGAACAGCAGCAAACCACCTGGTTCAAGTGCACTGTCTTACTGGCTGCGGGGCCTGGAACATCTGTTGATGTTTTCTGAGCCTCGGCTCTGTCATCCCCAAGTGAGGGTAATGGCACCTACATTAGGTCAGCCCTGGGACAGATCAGATAGTGTCTTCGAAGTTTCTAGCTCACTCGATAAATGTCGGTTTTCTCCTCCTGGTAAGTGTCATCCTGGGGCTTCTTAGGCAAAGTGGAGAGGCACCACTGTGTTAGTCTAAGATTCCTATTTCTATTTTCAAAAGCAAAAAACTCTTTTAGAAAACTTTTCTTCATATTTTTCTTTCCACTCTTAGAATCATATTTACCAGAATGAGGAGAAACCTTTGAGATGATTTTTCAGCCCCTTTATTTTATGGGCCGGATTGATGTCCAGAGTCACACAGTGAGCTGGGACCAAACATGGGCCCCAAATTAGGACCCCTGACTTGTGGCTAGAACTCTTCCTAGTGGAACAGGTGCCCGGGAAATACAGAGAACCTCACGGTGTTGTTTATAAATGTTTGTAAATAGTACCCCCAGGAGAGATAGACTGATTTTTTTAAGGTTGTTTTTAATACTATTAGCAGACAGCAGACATTGCTATATTGCTACACTTAGAATAAGGTGCTGAGATTTCAAAAAAACGTTTCAAAGTAGGGGAAGAAAATATTGTAGACACAGACATATAAACTTAAGGGAAAACAGGATAGGAAATGTGAGTAGGTGAAGAGAAATGTTTTTCTCTCAAATCCTGTACAAAACAGAATTTTTAGAATAATTAAAATCTAAACTATGATTTTAAACCTTGTTGATTGCATCATCGTCTCTCTTCCTGGAATCAGCTGCCTTTACCATGGAAATGCGGCAGTCAGCCTGGGCTTGGAGTGACTAAACAGCTTTGGACACGCTTCCTTCCTAGGTCCTCTGGACCCCTCAGGTGCTGTCCAATGGCGTCCAGTTCTCACGGGTCAGTCCGGATGGTGAGGAAGGTTACCCTGGGGAGCTGAAAGTCTGGGTAACATACACACTGGACGGTGGGGAGCTCATGGTCAACTATCGAGCCCAGGCCAGTCAGACCACGCCAGTCAGCCTGACCAACCATTCTTATTTCAACCTGGCGGGCCAGGTGAGTGACCTTGCCTCTGCTCTCTGTTGGTGCCATGTGCAACCTGCCTCTCCTCTCCTGCCCTGTGCTTTGTGGAATGACCTGGGGGAGTGGCTGGAGAGACCAGCCCAGCAGGAAATTACTCTGGATGATGAAAAGTGCCTGGCAAATCCTCTGGGTCAGTAGGCGCTCAATAAATGGGAGTTATCAAGAAAGATAGGATGAGTACATTGTACCACCGGGAGAATTATCTGTTCCCAAGACCTCTTTTAAGAATTCCTTCTCACCCTGGCCAGCGTGGTTCAGTTGGTTAGAACATCATCCTATAACTGAAAAGTCACTGGTTCAATTCCTGGTCAGGGCACGTGCCCAGGTTGCAGGCTCCATTCCCAGTTGGGGTGTGCACAGGAGGCAGCCAATCAGTATTTCTTTTTCTCCTCCCTCTCCTCTCTCTCAAATGAGAATAAAATGGATTTTTTAAAAAAAGAATTCGCTTTCATCTAGTAACGTATACTTACATTTGCTTGCCCTACTTCACTCCTACTCCCCCCTAAATTATTTCCAAGTAAAGTGTGTTCCACCCCTGGACTTTTGGAAATGTGCTCGGCCCAACCTCTTTAGATATGCTGCCAGTATGTGTGTGTTCCTACTGCGTAGCCCACCCTAAGTGTGGTGTAGAGACATTGATAAGCCCTCTTAGGTAATCTCTAAACTACCTCATCCCCTCCTAAAGCTAATATTTTAGCTTGCTGAAGAGGTTATTGCAGGAGACAGAATAAAAAAGCACAGCTAACCTCTGTAGATTTTATCTATTACTTCCTGTTCATATGAAGTACTCATCATTTTCTACTATTCTTGAATCGCTTTGGCATGATTTTCTACCACGAGGTGATGTTCACAGCCAACTAGTAATATCTTATATTTTCACACTCTCTTAGGAGTTTGCTGATGGTCTGCTGGTTTTTTCCTAGGATCTTTTCAAATAGCATGGCTGATTGGTTCTTATATAATTTCCAAAGTTCTCCCTTTAAAAACAAGAAAGGTGTTTCTTCACTTGCTTGTTCCTTATCTTCAGGAACTTCTACTATCCTTGTTGAGATCTTAAGACTAACCAAGACACACACAAAAAAGCAAGCACGCCCAGCCATAAGAGGCTCTGCAATAGTGTATATAAAGACCTCACTTTTTAAAATAACTTCAGAAAAAAACTTGACAAAAACATAGTGAAATATTAATGGTTTTATGTAGGTAATAAATAGATCATGGTGATATTTCAGTTTTCCACATTTTAACATCCTTCGGACATCCTGCTTTATATTTATAATCAGGGTGGTCTAAAGGAATGGATTCAGGAACAGAAAGAGAAACTGTGTGGGAAGTACTACATCTGCCCGTGTGTTCCGGTGGAGGAGACTGAATGGCAATGTCAGGCTCACTAAGGCTCTTTCCACTTACCTGGCAGCAGGACCCTCCCGACCAGAATTTTTACGCCCTTCCAATCCTACAGGGACCTGAAGTGACATGTATTTCTGAATCTCTTTCCAGAGGCTGAGTAGTTTCCCAGATCACAAAGCCTACCCAGGAGGGTGGGCAGTGTCAGCTCCCTTCCATCTTCGTAAGGGCAGCTGCGATCCACAGCGACTAGCATCAGGGCTGAGGGTGGACAGGGTGGTCAACCTTCTGGGGTGCGCAGGTGACAGTGGAAGGTCAATCACCAGGCTTGGGGTCACGGGACATCTGTATTTGCAGAGCACCTTTTGCCCCACCCCCAGACACGTTGTCATGTATCTTAAACCCTCCCCAAGGAAACAGGTCAGAACTTAGTGTTTAAGGTAGTCAGCTCGACTTGCACGTTTTCTTCTTCTGTTTGGTTTTTAATTTAATAGGAGTACTTTGTTCTACTTGGGGCCAATCTTTGAGTCATCATTTCTAAGTTTGAGTGTTGGAGGCCTGGGGGAAAGGGGGAACTGTGTTTTTCAAAGAATGGAAAAGTTATATGGGTTGAGGTTGTCTGTCTGTCTGTCTGTCTCTCTCTCTCTCTCTCTCTCTCTCTCAGTTGTTCCTGCTCTTGCCCAACACAAAACAGAGAAAACATGTTTCTTACTGAAACATGTAAGAAAGAAAACATGTTTCTTACTTTACCTAAAGAGCTCTGAATGCAGGCTGGGGGAACTAGAGATGAAAAGCAATAACCGGGGTTCTGGTACAACTGGGTAGGTATGTCATGGAGGACCCAGATTCTTCTGTCTTTCCATTCTGCTCCTTCAGGGTTTTGGCCTTTCTTCCCTCATGGTTACAAGATGGTTGCCGCAGCTCCAGAAATCCATGTAGTCACTTCTAGAAACAAAAAATGACCTATTCCTTTTTTTCATATCTCTAATGTTCCATTTTCTTTCTTTCTTTCTTTCTTTCTTTCTTTCTTTCTTTCTTTCTTTCTTTCTTTTATTTTATTTTTTAGATTTTATTTTTTTATATCTAAAGAGAAGGGAAGGAAGGGAAAAAGAGAGGGAGAGAAACATCTATACAAGACAGAAACATTGATGGTTACTTCTTGTGCGTGCCCTGACCAGGAACCAAACTTGCAACCCAGGCATGTACCCTGACTGGGAATTGAACAGGTGACCTTTTGCTTTGTGGGGTGATGCCCAACCAACTGAGCCACAACAGCCACTCATGTTCCTTTTAAAGAAAAAAAAAAACAAATTTCTTACTTTTTAGGGGGAGGGGAAGGAAGGGAGGGGAAGGAAGAAACGTCTCCCTTCCCCCCAGATGTGTGAGAGACACATCAATCAGTTGTCTCTTTCACACCCCCAGCCCGGGACCTGGCTCACAGCCCAGGCATGTGCCCTGATTGGGAATTGAACTGGTGACCTTTTGGTTCACAGGCTGACACTCAATCTACTGAGCCATACCAGCCAGGGCTAATGTTCCCTTTTTAAGAACAAGCAAAGCTTTTCCCAGAAGCTCCCCACGAAACTTTCCCTCACACATGTTGGCCAAAAGTACGTCCTGTGCCCTATCTAACCCAATCACCAGCTAGGGAATTAGACCACTGTGATTGGCTTAGACCAATCAAGATTTGCCCTCTGGGGCCAGGGTAGGGGTCCTTTCTCTGCATATCTAGTTTAGCCTAGAATAAATCAACAGGTCCTGGTTCTTCCACGGGAAAGGGAGGGTGCTGGTAAAGGCGTGGCTACGGCTTCGGTAGTAACCAATAGTGTCTGTCGTGTCCTGCTAGAGGTGATTAAGAGCTGAACGAAGGCTGTGGTAGTGGCAGAGCACAACAAAAAGGCCTGTAAAGCCCCGTGCGGGCCATGGTGAGCTCTGTGAACCGTTAATGTTACAGACTAGTAACGGCCAAGCCAGGTTTACCAAAACAAACACTGAACTCAGAGATGGACCTAAGTTCTGTCTGTGAGGCAGCATTCCTTGCCAAGTTCTCATCAGCCTAGAAAGGAATGCACCCCACAGTAATATTCCACCGCAGCGGGTCGCTGCACTATTCCAGGTCAGGGGTCATGAAATGAGGCATGCTTCCCTTTCATGAAGGAATGTTAGTGCTGCCTAGTGACCCCACAGCCACGAGGAGACTGGGTGCCTAATAAACGTTTTTTTTCCCTTCTCCTCCCAGGCTCCTTCCTAACATCTCAGACTCATCAGTTTATTTGGTGTGTGATTTTCATATTGAATCATTTTTCTTCTTGCCTTAGTACTAAAAAACAAACAGATAAAGGAAATTCCTAAGCAGCTTTATTTTAACAGTAAAAAAAAAAGTGGAACAACCCAAAAGTCTGTCAGCAGGAGAATGGATAAACAGGCTGTGACATAGCCATATAATGGAATGCTACTCAAACTTGAACTGAGCCGTGAACAGATAAAGCCAAGGAAACAGTCTCAAATTCTCTTCTCTCATCAGAGAGTAGACACCCCTCAGTCCCAGAAGCCTCTTTGGGGCCGGCAGCCCCCCTGAGGCATAAGAGGGTGGCAGTATGGAGAGCCACATGGGAGGTGGCCCCTCTAGTCTAGAGCAGCCCTGGGCAGGGCTGCAGACCCCTCTCCTTTCGGACTTGCCCTCCCAAGTCAGAGCAGGGACCAAACAAGGGACAAAGCCAGTGTAAGCAGAAGAGAGACCTGTGCCCCAGCCTTGCCTCGCCCCATTCCTACCCCTGCCCAGCACGTACCCGCTGGGAGAACACAAGAGATGTTCTTCAGACACAGACCTTAGTTGTGCAATTGAAACAATTTCTGTCTTGTCTGGACACATTCTCAAGGTCTCTAAACTCTCGGCCTTTCTCCTTAGGTCAACTCCATTTGATTATGTGGACCTGAGTCTTTCTGACCATGGGATCATGTTTTCCGTGCACGGCAGTGCTCTCTCGGGCTGACTTTTCAGGAACTCAGCAGAACCTTCCATGTAGCTTAGCTCAGGGTTTCTCAGTCTCAGCGCTGTTGACATTTTGGGCCAGATGACTCCTTATTGCAGGTGTGGGGAGACTGTCCCGTGCATTGTAGAGTGTTCAGTAGAAGCCCTGGTCTCTTCCCACTAGATGCCATTAGCGTTACCATCCCCAGCCTGGACCATCATAAATATCTCTAGACACTGTCAAATTGTTTCCCAGTGGGGCACAATCATCCCCAGTCGAGAACCACTGGATTAACTTATTTTTGAATATTCACTAAACAAAAGCCCTCATCTGGTTTCCCTCTCATATTTTCTGCCCTGAAGCTCTAAAATAAACTCCTATTAATAATAAAAAGAATCTCTTAAATTAGAAATGTACCTGTGTATCTTCCAGTTGGCAAGCAACACGACATGTCTTTACTAAACTGTTCTTCACAAGAACCCTGGAGGAGGTAGGGGCGTCGTTAGCCCAGTTTTACATGGAAGGGAATAAGATTCTTGGAGGTTTATGTAACTCCCTGGGGCCGCTCAGTGGGAGCTGGAACTAGACTCCAGGCCTCTGACCATGCCCAGCCTTTGACTCCCCAAGAAGAGCAGGGTGCATTTTTATGGAGGGGACAGACAAACTCTCAAAAGCAAGGACCCCAGTTCTGAGTCCCAGGCTTCTGTCACATGGCCGGGAGTGTCTGGGTGGGAAGTGGGCCAGAGAAACGGTGACATGCCCCACCTCTAGTGAGCTGGAGGCCAGGCCTTGGCCGTGCAGCGCCTGAGCTGCAGGCCACCAAGTCTTGCTCTTCTGTTTGCCTGACGCGTGAGGAGCGTGGGAAAACTCCTCTGCTAATCAGCCAAAATGCAAAACGCTTGCAAATCGTTGGCGTCTCTCTGACTTTGCACTTTTACAATTTCATTTGATAAAGAAAACGCGTGCTGGGGTCATGCTTGAGAGCTTCTTTCAAATCAGCTGCTATTTTGAGGACCTGTCTACCCACACTTAAGTGAAACTATCAGTCATCACCAGAGGTCAAATGAGATTTCTAAAGTTTGTGTCAATGCTTGAAACATTTCTGCAGGAGAAGTTATAAAGCAAGTGCATGAAATAGGACTTAGCTTTGAATCTTTTCTTCTCTACCTTTTCCCTCCCAGGGTTCCCCGAATATCTATGACCATGAAGTCACTATAGAAGCTGATGCTTTTTTGCCTGTGGATGAAGCCCTGATTCCTACAGGTTGGTGAATTGTACCTTTTTGTAGGAATGTAGAGCTGGGGTTCAATGTGAGAAACATCGAAACTTCATTTACCTCAACTGATTTTCCCTGTTGGCCTACCAACATACCTCTGATTACCATGATTGGTCATTTGTTTTGGTTAAGGTTGGGTGAAACACCCAAACCAGCACCCTTTTGAGAGGGAAAGGGGATGTTACTATTAACAAGCCAGGGCAACAGGCATAAACTGGGACAGTCCCAGATACACCGGGTCCTCTGGTCATTGTAGCTGAGCCTTGGGTTCCAGAAGTTCTTTACTAAAATGCAAATCTGTTCCTTGTTGGCACCTTAGCAGAGATAAGTTTGCCTGAGCATTACCTCACAAATGCAGGGCCCTGATAGGACTTCAGGTGGTTTTTGATAGAAGAGGGAAGGGTAGGATCAGTTATGCCCTGTGCAGGACAAATGCAGATAAGTCACCTCTGGGACACAGTTTGGGGGATGGGGTGGGACAGGGAAAGCAGAGTATCAAAGGGGAAGGTGAGGTGCTTCTGAAATCAAAATTCAAGAGTGTGTGTGTGTGTGTGTGTGTGTGTGTGTGTGATCCTAGGTTAGCTAGATTGAGATTATCTCGGTTATTATTATTTGGAGTGAAAAGTACCTTGGTTCAAATAAGCAAATCCGTAGAGGTAGAAAGTAGATTACTGAGTTGCCAGAGGCTAGGGGCAGAGGGAAATGGGGAGTGACAGTGGGTACGAAATTTCTTTTGGGGGCAATGAAAATATTCTGGAATAGATAGTGGTGGTGGTTACACAACCATGTAAATACACCAAACACCACTGAATTATGCACTGTGAGTTTGTAGGGTGTGAATTACATCTCGATTTGAAAAAAGGAAGAAAGAACGTGTTACCTTGGTTCCTGGGTTATCTCCGGGATGGAGTGGTGTAATTCTGTACTGGATGGCAGGTGTTTCCTCCAGGGACAGTTGGGTGACCAGAAGTGGCAGGGGAGCTGTTGTCTGTGGCAGCTTATGAAAATTAACTTAAAGTAATTACCCCAAAGCAGTAGACAAATATTCTTACTAGGATTTTATTAGAATCAGAGATCAGGTGAGTATAGAAGGCTTAGTCTGAGAAAACTGAAGTAAACAGCGGTGGAGAATGAAGGGAAGAGCAGAAATCCAGAAAGACACACACACTTCTGCATCAACTCCTCTTCCCCGGGAGGAACGGCTGCCCTCACGTGGCCCCTTGGCCAGTCCAGGTCCCCTGCCTGTGTCTGACGGCAAAGAGGTATTACCGTGTGGCTCCTTTGTCAGGTTGCTGACATCCTATGTTCTGTTCTCTCAGGCATCTATCTCATCAGGGTCACGGCCCTTGATAAGCCTATTGGCCTGCAGCTACATGTAGAAGGTCAGGAAGGCCTTTTCCTTCCATCCCACCTCCTGTAAGGATGCTGTTACTTCAGTTGTCATCTCTGCTCCAGTAAAGACCTTAGCATGATAGCATATGAGCAATTAGAAGTCAAGGGCACCGTCTTAACCAAGTAAACAGGGTTTACATCACCAGTGACAAGACATTTGGACATTACATTCCCCCTCATATGATTCACTGAAAAAGCACATTGCATGTGTGATGTTCTGCCAAAAGTGCATAACCTCAATCCATTCAGAAGAAAATATCCCATGAGCCCAACTGAGGGGAGGTCTACAAAATAATCAACCAGTACTTGGCAATAGTAGCAAGATCATGAAAGTCAAAGAAAGACTAAAGAACAGTCTCAAAGGAGATAGGACAACAAAATGCAGCATGGGGTCCTAGATTGGATCACAAGGCAGAAAAAGGGCAATAGTGGTAACTCTGATGAAATTCTAGTGGAGCCTATGGATTAGTTAATAGTACTATTCCCGTGTTAAATTGCTTTTTTTTTTTTAAAGATTTTATTTATTTAAAGGGGAAGGGAGGTAGAGAGGGAGAGAAACATCAATGTGTGGTTACCTCTGGCACGCCAGCTACTGGGGGCCTGGCCTGCACCCAGGCATGTGCCCTGACTGGGAATCAAACCGGCAGCCCTTTGGTTCACAGGCTGGCACTTGTTCCAAGGAGCCACACCAGCCAGGGCCCCATGTTAAATTTCTTAGCTGTGATCATTCCACCATCGTCATGTAAGATGTTAACATTAGAGAAAGGCCGGTGAAGGATACACATACATATTTTTGCAACCTTTCTGTACATCTAAAATTATTTCAAAATTAAAAAAAAAAAAGCCCAGGGCACCAAGTAAGATAGTACTTTAAGTTTACTGGGTATCTGCCTTACTTTAGGGAAGGACTTTTGTTTTATTCTGGCCTCTTTAAAACAATGGGGTTGTGTTTATGGCTGCTAGATCAAAATGTTCAGGAAGCAAAAGGTAAGAATGTGAGCCTGCATATTAAACAGCAACTTCAGTTAACCACAGGAATTAGAAACTCCCCTAAATGCAGTGACTATGAAACTAATTAGAATAAGAATGAGAAATCAAGATAAATGATTCAAATTTTTGGTATCACAGTGCTGAATGTTTTCCTGGCTTCAGGACTAGGTTTAAAGGCTTTTGTATTTGTCTTGGTGACACATCATTTTTTTTTTTAATATATTGACATGGCTCAGTACATGGGCATGAGTAAGCTAGCCCATCTTGTCCTACACTGAGAATTAATGTTTTTGAACTAAATGTTGTGAACTGTAAGGAAAAAATAGTGGTGGCAGCTATTTTGTGATTGATAAGGAAGAAAATGAACTGAGTAGCTTTTAAGTGGAAGTGATGAAACTAAGTACATATTTATCTGTACATATTTATAAAATCTTATGCTATTTTGTTCAGTTTTGATCAGACACAAATCACAGAAAAATGCATAATTAATGCTGCATAAAAGGTTATTTGTCATGATTGAAAGAGGTAATCATGACAAGGCACAGTGGAGCTTAACATGCCGTCTAACAGACTGTATAAAATCATGCTCATCTCAGTTTTGCACTGTAAGCAGTTCTAGGATCAAATGCTATGCTCCACTAGCATTGCACACCTATGAGGCTGAGTAGGATATAAGAGCTCTGAACTCCGGGAGGCAAGAGCCCTGGTTCTAGAGCCTTGGCTTGGCTGTAAAGCAAGTAGGAGACCTTCAGTGTATGTATAATGCTTTAACACTTAACTTTTCTACACTCTCATTTTCTTTTCCACAAATAGGAGGTATGTGGAACTCTACCCAATTTTACGGACCAGCAATTTTTCTTTAAAAAACAGTTTAGGGCCCTGGCTGGTGTAGCTCAGTGGATTGAGCGCGGGCTGCGAACCAGGCATCGCAGGTTCGATTCCCCGTCAGGGTACATGCCTAGGTTGCAGGCCATGGCCCCCAGCAACCGCACATTGATGTTTCTCTCTCTCTCTTTCTCCCTCCCTTCCCTCTCTAAAAGTAAATAAATAAAATCTTTAAAAAAAAAAAAAAAACAGTTTAGGCCCGGCCATTTGATTGGAGCATTGTCCTGCTGTGCTAAGGGTTGTGGGTCCCATCTCCCGTCAGGGCACACACAGGAGTCAACCAATGGGTGCATGACAGAGTGGAGTGGGAAACTCGATGTCTCTCTCTCTCTCTCCCCCTCTGCCTCTCCCCCCTCCCTCTCCCTCTTCCTCTCTTTCTCTAAAATCAATAAATAAAAAATTTAAAATAAAACAATTTGGGAGACTTATCTGGGGTTGCCCAACTTTCCATTTTCCCAAGTTAGAAAGCTATCATAGATATAGAACTATTAAAACTAATTAGAATGTACATGTGCTATATTTCAATAACTATTTTAAAAACTAATTGGGGTAATAATGAGCAACAGAGATAGACTACATTTATTTCTTTAAATTCCAAACTGCCACTTATAATCACTATCTTTTCATACAAGAAAGAATATTTTAATACCACAAAAGTGGGGAAATATTCATCTTAGACTAAAGAACAGTCCTTTAAATTGACTTCATCTTGTTTTTTTTTAAAGAAATGTGGTAGATTATCCAAATATATCCCAGTTTTCTGTAGATCAGTGAAAATTTTATCATGGACTCTTGGACTGAGAATGAATAATTTGTAGGGTCATTTGTAGCTCTCACATTCTGTGATTCTACGAAGCTCCTACTAGAAAAATTTACTGCCGTTGCTGCCACCCTTCACAGCCACTAGGACTCGACCATGAAAGTCAGTGAGTGTCAGAAGTCAGACATTGGCAATAAACTTTGGTCTCCTTGTACATTAATGGCTTTTACAATAAGTCAGTTACTCTAGACTTCCAGCCAAGATGGAGGTGTAGGTAGACACACTGTGCCTCCTCGCACAACCAAAAGAAGGACAACAACAAATTTAAAAACAAAAAACAATGAGAACTGCCAGAAAATCGAACTGTGTGGAAGTCTGACAACCAAGGAGCTAAAGAAGAAACATTCATCCAGATCTGTAGGAGGGACAGACTTGGGCAGCAGGGTGGAGAGGACTCATGGCAAGGCGGCTGCTGGTGGAGTGGGCAGTCCCGAATTCACGTGCAGATAAACCAGGAGGAACAACTGGGGGGCAAGATGGACTTAGCAAACCAGGGTTATAGCATGGGGAAATAAAGCCTCAAAACTTCTGACAGAAAATACCTGTGGGGGTTGCAGCAGCGGGAGAAACTCACAGCCTCACAAGAGAGTTCATTGGAGAGACCCACAGGGTCCTAGAATGTACACAAACCCACCCACCCAAGAATCAGCACTAGAAGGGCTCAATTTGCTTGTGGGTGGTGGGGGAAATGACTGAAAACCAGCAGAGAGCAGAGCAAGCGGCACTGTTCCCTCTTGGACTCCTCCCCGACATACAGCACTACAACACAGCCACATGGGTTGCCCCGCCCTGGTGAACACCTAAGGCTCCGCCCCTTACTATGTAACAGGTATGCTGAAACAAAGGAAAAAAAAAAAAGGCCCAAATGAAAGAGCAATTCAAAGCTCCAGAAAAAATACAGTTAAGGGACAAGAGATAGCCAACCTATCAGATGCACAGTTCAAAACATTGGTAATCAGGATGCTCACAGAATTGGTTGAATATGGTTGCAAATTAGAGGAAAAAGTGAAGGGTATGAAAAGTGAAATAAAGGAAAATGTACAGGGAACCAACAGTGACAGGAAGGAAACTGGGACTCAAATCAATGGTTTAGAGCAGAAGGAAGAAAGAAACATTCAACAAGAACAGAATGGAAAAACAAGAATTTAAAAAAATGAGGAGAGGCTTAGGAACCTCCAGCACAACTTTAAACATTCCAACATCCGATCATAGGGGTGCCAGTAGGAGAAGAGGAAGACCAAGAAATTGAAAACTTATTGGAAAAAATAATGAAGGAGAACCTCCCCAATCTGGCAAAGGAAACAGAATTTTAGGAAGTCTAGGAAGCTCAGAGTCGCAAATAAGTTGGATCCAAAGTAGCACACACCAAGGCATATCGTAAGTACATTACCCAGGATTAAAGATAAGGAGAGAATCTTAAAAGCAGCAAGAGGAAAGGAGAGAGTTACCTACAAAGGAGTTCCCATAAGGCTATCAGCTGATTTCTCAAAAGAGACCTTGCAGGCAAGAAGGGGCTGGAAAGAAGTATTCCAAGTCATGAAAGGCAAAGAACTACATCCAAGATTATTCTATCCAGCAAAGCTATCCTCTAGAATGGAAGGGCAGATAAAGTGCTTCCCAGATAAGGTCAAATTAAAGGAGTTCCTCATCACCCAGCCCTTATTATATGACATGTTAAAGGGACTTATCTAGGAAAAAGAAGATAAAAAATATGAACAGTAAAATGACAACAAACTCACAGCTATTAACAACCGAACCTATAAAAACCACAAAAACAAACTAAGCAAACAACTAGAACAGGAACAGAACCTCAGAAATGGAAATCACATGGAGGGTTATCAGAGGGAGAGTGGGACAGGGAGAGATGGAGAAAAGGTACAGAGAATAGGTAGCATAAATGGTAGGTAGAAGATAGATAGGGGGAGGTTAAAAATAGTATAGGAAATATAGAAGCCAAAGAACTTATATTACAGGTGGCAAACACAAGGCCCTCCACCTTGTTTTTTTCCGGCCTGGCACCTTGTTTCTACCTGGTGGCAGCGCTGAGCTCTGGCTTAACTGTTAAGGAGTAGTTACATTTATACAGTCCTAAAATTATATTTGGCCCTTTGAAGGCAACCACGAGGCTGATGTGGCCCCTGATGAAAATGAGTTTGACACCCCTGACTTATATGTCCAACCCATGGACAGGAACTAAAGTGGGGGAATTTGAGTGGGAGGGGCTGTGCAGTGTGGATGGGAGTGAAGGGGGAAAGTAGAACAACTGTTGTAGCATAATCAATAAAATATGTTTTTGAAAAATAAATAAATCAGTTACTCTGCTCACCATCCCCATCCTCTGCTTTCTACCCCAAATCCTTGTTCGTGTGTTTATTTGTTGTTTAAAGCTGCCTTCCTAAGATCATAAAAATCCTCATTATTTTTCCTTGGAGCTCCTAGAGAGAAAAGTCTCTTATCATTGTACCAAAAAAGAAGCCACGAACCCCTAAACTGCACCCAGCATCACAAGAGCACACAGCTACTAAGTGTCTGAAACAGCGGCTCCTGCGGGAGGATGTGGTGGGTTGGGAGGAAGCTCAGGGCCACACTTTAACCCTGAGGCCTTTTGTCATTTCATTCCTTGAATTCCTTGCGGGCTTGTTCCAAATGCCTCGTCTGACAAATTGTGATTCTTAGCCTCATTGGTTCAGCCTTCTATGGATTTTCAGCCCAGCCTCCTAGGCTGCCTTCTAAGCTTGGGATACAAAGATGTTTCATAGTTACAAATAGGCCCCTGCCTTTTGTGGCTATCAATTTATACTTATATTTGTTTTTCAAGTCCTTCTTTCTGTTTGGCCTTCATAAAAGCTGTAATCTGAGTAGTTCTTGAGGAAAATGCTGATGCAAATCTAAACTTTGGTGGTGTTTTTCACCTTGGTTACAGACATTTGGTAAATAGTTTTTTGGGTGACGGGAAAACCCATTGTCAGGAGAAGGGAGCACCCCTTGTTTTACAGTAGCTGTCAGTCTGTGGCCGTGGCAGTCAGTGCAAAGGGACCTTCCCCAGAGTGAGTTTGCGGGAGGAGCAAAGTACTGGCCTCCATTTCATTTGTCATCCGCTTACTAATTGGCTGTTATCACAGACAAAGGAAAGGGATAGTTGGCACACGGTTTCAGGAGCCAGAGCAAGCACACGGGATGAAATCCCCTTGTCTTAAACTTACAGCCCCCTCTGGGCCTTTATCCCAGGCCCGGCCCGCAGGCCTGCGACATCTGCAGCCTCGAGCCCCAGCTTTGCCCTCCCTTTTCCTGTTGGGAGTGTTTGGGGGGGCCTGTGAAATACGCAAGACAACAGTCTGTGTTACATGGCTCCTTTCGTCCCCTTTCTCTGCTCTGCTACTTAATAAAAGGCTGCCCTTCTCCCGAGTCCAGTGGAAATGCCTCAGTCAGTGTGGCGGTATCAGGAGCTTCAAAGGGGCCCATTCAAGTGATTGAGGGTCACTCCCATTTTCCCCATCAGAAATTTCTGCCCTTTTGTCAGCCCTGGAGGCTTCCTAACACAGACGAACAATGGCCCCTGTGTTTCTGGAAGACTCCAGGATCTAGAAAGAAAGAGTTGGGATAAAAGGGTAGAATCCATCAGCTAGCTTCTGAAGCTACTGCTCTGGGTGAGACTCCAGGCACTTAGGCGTCTGCGGTGGTGTTCTGAGCTCGAGGTCCTTGCTCACTGGGCCCCTTGCTGTGCAGCAGGCACCCCGACCACTGCCTCTGCAAGGCTGAGTGTTTGGTTCACCCGCAAACCAGGAGCAAAGTTTGCAGCCAAGCTGTCAGGCTGGGCTCGCATACCACCAGTTAGTTCATGCTTCTTCCAAGCATTTTTTTCCCCTTTCTTAAACAAAAAAAACTACAGACCCTAAAGCACTTGCTGATACTTAGGACGGCTACATGCTCTGGAAATGGGACATCTGCAGGTCCTCTTGCGTGCGTGCGTGCGTGCGTGCGTGTGTGTGTCACTGTTGTCGTTGTTGCCAGGGCTGTCTCTGTGACTTCCCAGAAGTGCAGCTCCTGGAAGCCCTTTACCAGGAAGGACAGGTAGAAAAGGAATGTCCCCAGAGAGAGACAGCACTCCAAGGCCAGATCTCTGTGCTGCCATGTCAGGGAGTTAGCTTTGGGACAAGAGTCTAGGTGTCTGCCTGTGGCAACAAGGGGAAACTGGTCCCTCGAGCCCTGCTCAGGTGCTAAACCAGCTAAGTGCAAGCAGGTGAGAAAAAACAATCCTCTTTCTCCAGGGACAAATTCCCCCCAGGGTTGTAAATATTACACTTTACACAACTGTGAATCTTGGGGGCAATTTGGGCAATGTCCCAGCAAGACATTATGATGCAGACAACATGGTATGGAACTAAGCTTGTGTCTTACGGGCATTTACAGCACATTGCTTTTTTCTTTCTTTCTTTCTTTCTTTCTTTCTTTCTTTCTTTCTTTCTTTCTTTCTTTCTTTCTTTCTTTCTTCCTTCCTTCCTTCCTTCCTTCCTTCCTTCCTTCCTTCCTTCCTTCCTTCCTCCCTTCCTTCCTTCCTTCCTTCCTTTATTTTCTTTTTCTTTTTTCTTTTTCTTTTTGTGGCACTTTATTCGCAGATATGGAATTAAGAAAGCAAAAAGTGAATGCTTTGACTCGGTCCTTTGAATCTTAAGGTAACGTTAGAAAAATCCCTTCTTGTTCTTGAGAAAAAAGATACCTTTTATTTTATAAAAATTACCCCAACCCACTCTTTCCCCCAGCCCATCTGTGTTCACTTGCTATTCTTGCCGCGCTCCGTTTTTGAAATCTCATTCTAAAATTACATGAAAGCAATCCTATTTTGACAAAATTAGAATTCTGGTAAGGAAAGGCTTACCACAGACTGTGGGGAGAGACCCAGCGAGATCTGTGTATTTTATTTCTGCCTCTCTGGGTTCAGCCTGCAGTTCAGTCAATTTTATAATTACTTCCCTAGGGCAGGTATAAGTCTCTGCCCTGGGAAATAACAAATTCCAAAGTCGTCTCCAGGTTCAAAGATGGCACAAGTGAAGACTGTTTTGATCTACATGTTTTAATCTTTCTGGAGCTTGTTCCAGGGAATTTCTTTAAACTTAATAGAATTCTAACATATTGGACATACTTGTTTTGACCTTCTACCAGTATGCTTCTTCCCCCCTCTACTGTTAGTCACCTGACCCTGCTGATGTTTAACTCCTAAGTATTTCTTGAATCTGCTTCTTCATTATGTATTATTGATTATATGGCCCCATCTTCATTGTCACTGTCCTGGTTTAGGCTCTTCTTTTCGAGATCAGTGCCTGGCTTATATGATGAACTTCATAAATTCGGATCAGTGAATGAACAAATGAATCTGGACTATAGCTCTCTAATTGAGGAGGGAACTCTCATTAGAGCTATTCCCCATTCAGTTACTAAAGTTATCTATCTACAATGCAAATCTCACTTTGGTACTCTCTTGCTTAAACTGCCCCTTAGAGGGTGACCATGTCGGACACCAGCTGCCTCCCACACTCATCTCTCCCACCCTGACGTACACCCCACCCTGGTTCAGTGCCCCCCTCCCACCTACTGGGCCCACACAGTACCCCCTTCTTTGATGCATAAACCCCTACTCTTTCTTCAAGGCTCGTACTTTCTCCTTAGAAATCTTGCCTCCACTTCCTGGACACAGTAGATTCTTCGTTGCTTGGAGGTTTTGCAATGATACAAGCTGTTTAGAGCTCATCTTGGGCCAGAGTTGCCTGGTCTTCCCCAACAGGCACAAGTCTGCCTCGGGTGACCTTTCAGGATTTAGTTACAGCTCCAGGGTAGGGAGCCAGCAGGGAGCCTCAGGCTTGGTCTCTTTGGCTTGAAGCTAGAAAACCAACTTAAGCTAAACTAAAAAATGAAACCAAGCAATAGCCAGTCTCTACAGTCTAGGGATACCTACTCCTTCCTTTCCCCTCACAGTCAGCCCCTCTCTACTCTTATCCCTTCTTTGCGTTGGTTTTCCACATAATACATTAAAACAATACCATGGAATAACCGGGATCCAGAAAACCTGGATGCTTGCAGGTCTCAGTTCCATTGGTCACCAACTATGCCTTCGGATCAGCCATGAAGACTCTTCGGGCCTCATGATCTCCTCTGTACAATCTCATTAGGGGACATTACATGAGTTGAACTTTGAGGTCCTGTCAATTTCTGACACTGATTCAGAGACCACACACCACTCTCACCCAGATCTTCTCAGCCAGGGTCCGTGCTTGTGTGTCTGGGAAGATGAGGGGAGAACTTCGAGGGATCGTGAGCTCTTAGAGCTCTGTGTGAAACCTGTGTGTGTTGGTGGCACCATCTAAATCCACAGAGGGGTTTTCTCGTCTGTTTTCCTCCCTCAAGGTAATGATAGGTTATGGTTTTTCTATGTATGATTACACATAAATGTCATCATTGCTTTTAAGAATAGCAATAGATTGTTTTTCTTTTTTGTAATCTTCAGGGTGGTTTTTAAATTTTTGTTGTTAGATTTTCTGAAGGGAGCTGGAAGAGCTACAGGGGGAAGATGGCCTACCAAGTTACTTGGGGAAAAGTAACTTCCCCAAGGTTTTCTCCAGAGGAGCAAGAGCAGCCAGGACTTTAGGTTGAAGGACCAGCTTCTCTGTTTCTTCCCGATCAGAGGAGTGGAATTGCTTCCCAGTGTCCAGCGGCTCCTGGTGCAGTCGGGATTCCAGGCCTGGCCATCAGTGTGTAGAATGTAGGAGCACAGGTGCGCTGGGCCCTCACTGTAAGTGGGAAGCCAGAGCTCGGTTTTCTGGTTTTCACTCTTAAGTGTACACTTTCGCAGATGTGCCCCTCCAAGTTCATTCCCAAGTCTCCTTCTCTTTTCCTTCTCCAGCTGATTTTAAGTACCTCCTATGTGCCAGGTACTATGCCAGCCCTGGGGAAGCAATGTTGAGCAAAACAGACACGGAGAACATATAGCCATGTACATAGCACAGGTCTTGTCCTCAAAGAAATGAAGCTGAGTCCAGAAAAGACCTGAATGACACTAAGAGAGGGAAACTCATGATGTTGGATCTTAAGGCATGTCATTTACCCTAGAGCTGTTTCTTCTCTGACAGGTTCCTCTAGATAGTGTGCAAAGAAGTTCAGTACAGAAACTCTAAGGACCTCTCCTGGTAGCAGTGATACTCTCCAAGCGGGTATATTGCTGAATCGTTCTATAAAATGATCCCAAGAAGAGTTTTACGAGGCCCAGGAATAACTCCCCAAGCTCCTTGTGTTCCTGCTAGAAGACACATCACTGCTGCGAGATTGGCAAACATGAGCCAGCACAGTGGAAATTTGGCAGGAAGAAGGTTCAGAAATTAGCACTTGGCTGGGCATTGTGTAATTCCTGTGAAAATCTGAGACTGACATCAAGTAAGTTTGTCAAAAGTGTTATTTGCTAGAGCTCTGACTACTACCCATGGAGAGCTGATGATCAAACGCCCCCCTGTGCCACCCCAGGTCTGGGCAGGGACTGGCTCTAGTTCATCCTTGGTTCACAGCCATCCTGAAAGGTCACCCCGTTGTGAAGGGGCTGAGAGGTGACTGTGGGCTTTGCACCGTGGGCTGGAAGGCTGACACAAGCGAGTTCCCAGAGCAGGCTTGCATGCTGTTCAGCTAACATTTATGGAGCACCTACTGATTGCTACATGCTGCTTCAGGAATTGGTTATAGAAAGATGACTGAGCACTATCTCTGCACTTAAGAAGCTTCTAATGTGTCCAGATCATTAGAAAACCATCCAATGTGCCCAGGACAGGGACAAAGATAATGGCCAGGAGACTGAGGAAGCACAGAGGCCAGGGTAGAAGAGGCTTTCTCAAGATCACCTTCAGCTACGAGACTTAGTATCTATAAAGATCTAGCAACAAGGAGAGTGAGAATTCTAAAGCTAGACAGGCAGCTGGGCAGGGGCTGGGGGGTGGGGGACAGGGTGAGGCAAGAGACATGCAGTACTGAGGGTGCAAAATTTAAGACAGCATTCATTCTTGGGGTTGTGCACCTGCCCGGTCAGCACCTGAGAGTAAGTGTGTCCTTAAATTTTGCATGCTAGGTCCTCACTTTCCTCATCCTGATCCCAGTCCTGCAGCTGGATGCAGTCATGATGGGTTTTCCATGCTCTCTCAAGGAGCCGGGACTTATCTGCAGATCATGGAGTACTCTGAAGTGTTTTAAGTCAGAGGATTGCCCTAGCAAGACTGGCATTTTAGAAATACCACCCAGCAACTGTTGGGGGTGGGACTTGACTGAAGACCAGGAGACAGGCTATTTTAGTAGTCCAAGCAAGAGATGGCAGAGGGCAGATGGAAGAAATGTAGTTTTATAACAGTTTTAAGAGGGAAAATCAGGAGGCTGGAATTGAATGTAGCAGATGAAGAAACAGGAAGGCTGTATGATGACTCCTAGGTTTCTAGGGCAACTCCTGGGGAGCAGAAATGGAGATATTAAGGGAGTCATACATAGAGGAGGAGGAGGCAGAAAAAGAGCTGGCACAGTGGCAGAATGGAGGACAGGGAGGGATAGAGGAGCTATGAATTCGGTCTGGAAAATATTTGAGATTAAGGTGCCTATGAGGCATCCAGGTGATGTCCAGCAAGCAACTGGGCAGATGGACACAGTTGTTTGGGAGAGAGAGCAGGAGACATAAACCAGCATGTACTTTGTAGATTAAGCCATGTGGATTTCCCAGGGAGGAATCTTAGCCTGAGAAGAGTGGTAGTCTGAGGACTGTACCCAAGGCAACCCGAGGAAACCTCCACCAATATTTAAGGTGCAAGAAAGTCTCACACTAAAGGCACCCAGGGAGATGGTGAGAGGAAGAGGCAAAGGACAAAGGGTGACCAGAAGTCTTGTAGTGACTGACAGCATCAGCATTCCAGAGAGGTCAACCCCGGGGGTACCTCCGCTGTAGTAGCTATTCCTGCTGACCCCATTTCATAGAGTGGACTGGGTGGACGCCAGACTGTGGCAGCTGAAGGAGTAACTGGAAATGAGGAGGGACAGTCAGGGAGTACAGTCCGATGAGCGGTCCCCAACTGAGCCACCTTCCTTGAACACAGCACCCCAGGCCCTACCTCAGAGGCTCTGATGAGTTTGCCTTAGCACGGGGCCAGGGAGCGTGTCCATCTAGAAGCCACTGGGGTTGAGTATGCTTTCAAAGATCTGTGGAAGGAAGAAGAGAAGGTGCCTCCATAAGGTGGAGATGGGAATCAAGGAAGAGGTTTTTTAGGCGGAGAGGAGCCGATTGAGAGCGAGTCAAATGAGGGTGCAGAGAATCCAGGTGAGGATTGAGACCACGATCTCGTCTCATGGTGGCCTCCGTTGGTGCTTCCAGGGTTTTTTTTCTCCCATTTCTCTCAGCAGCATGGAGTGAGGATCAGAGAAGGAGCATTGTGGGATGATCCAAAGTTGGGGTTTTGTCGGGTAGGAGGGGCAGCAGGACAGGGTAAGTCAATAGGAGTGTCACTAATCAAGTGGCTCAGGTAATACATAGTGGGCCCGGGCAGGCAGTGAGGGACATGGGGACCTGTTGGATGTCATGGCGGGGGTCCCAAAGACCTGGAGAACATGGCAGGTCTGACGGGAATGCCCCTGCAGGAGGCTACAGACCGACCGACAGATGATAACAACTTTCAAATGGCGGCAAATCCCTGGATGCCATCTTGAGGGGAGTCTGGAATGGAAAAGTTCTCTGCATGAAAATTTCCTGCCTTCCGTGAAGTGTAAAATTGCCTTCTCACCTGAAAACACCATGTAACTGGGTTTTAGCATTTTCTGCTTCAGGTGGCATGTCATATCCAGAAGCAGTACCCTCCCCCACTGCAAGTCAAAGCAAAATCAGGAAATGCTCAGTGGAAAGAAAAAAAAAAAACCAACACAGCAGTGGAATGAAGTGGCAAACCCAAAAAGCATCAGCAGAGGAGAGGGGAAAACGGCAGCAGAGACAACCTTTGACATGCTGTGATCTTTAAAGACTTATAGAAATGTTACTTTACCAAAAAATCCCAAGGTGCTTTACTTGCCAACCGCTGGAATGAAGTCAAAATTCCCACCTAGAGTGTTACTTTTAATGATCATTCTCTTTATGTTGTTTCTTAAAATAGGAGCAGGCATTCTAAAGATGATTTAACTGAGATTGCTTCACTAATTAGGTGTCAGATGGGTACTTGTGCCCACAAGCCCCTTACCTCTGGCTTCCTTATGCAGATTGGACTCACTATTCTGAAGCCAACTGATAGAGAAGTGTAATTGGAGCAGCCCGGCTGGAAACACAGCTGGGCCATCCCCATGGAGACCAGTCTCCAGTGCTCTTCCTATTGCCCCACCGTTCCTCCCCACCCCTTTCTTCCTGAGATGAATGCACAGCACATCTGAACCTGGGTCTCCCTTAGATGACCTCCACCCCAGGGCCTTTCACCTGTAACTTATGCACAGATCACCTGGAGAACTTGTTAATAGGCAGATTCTGATCAGCTGGCCTGGGTGGAGTCTCTGGGTCCAAGTTTCTAACAATCCCCAGGGGATTGGGTCGCTCTTTGAGTAGCTGTTTAAGAGGATCCACAAAGCCCCTTCTAGCCTCAAGTGACCTTTGTGGCTTTTTCCTTTTTGTCACCCGTTTGTCCCCCTTTGCTCCCCTCCCAACAACCCTGTGTCCTGCTGCTGCCCAGTCGCTTAGCCTTATTTCTCTCTCCCCTCCACACTTCACACACCCTACTCTGGCCCTCTCTTATCAAAAGCCATTTTCTACAGGCCATCCTGCAAAGAGCTGCTCTTGGCCAGCGGCCTCAGGAGACAAACAAGCTAAAGAGTTGACACTGAAAAAGAGGGAGGAGAGAAATAACCAGATATCACTGTGTGTCCCTGAGGGGAACAACCTGCTTTGTTACATTTGTCGTGGGAGCCAGTGGCCCTATAGCCTGGGAATGTCACGGTTGAAAAGGACCTTATCTTCCTCAACCACCACCTGCCTGTCCAGTATTTGAATCCCTGAGCTGTGGGCCCTGCTGGCATTTCAGTGCCTCTGGGACAGGAAGTTCGATGCTCCTCCTGGATCAGCACTCCAGAAATGCCTTCCTGACACTGAGTTAAAATTTGTCTACCCAAAGCTGAGCCCTGCTGGAGCTAGTGCTTGGGTCCCTGCAGAGCAGGCTCCAGGCCTTGGAAGGCAGCTATCATGTCACCCTGAGTCATTCTTTTTCAGGCAGCACATCCCCAGGTCCTCAGCCGTTTTTCTTAGGCTGTGAATTGGCCATCTGCTCATTTTCCTCTGGGCCCGTTTTTGCGCATCTCTCTGCCTACAATGTCTATATGGAAAAAAGTAACCGAAAACTGTCTCCGCCTCATTACACCCTACGTGACTCCTCCTGAACTGACTGACAACCACATCCTTAAAGTCATTTTCACACATGCTGCAGCTCAGCCGCATCTCCCTAGTCAGTAATTGTTAGCCTGAATGTTTATGAGCATTAGTAGCAGGGTGGTTAAGAACCTGGGGGGTGCAGCACTCAACGAAGCACCATCCTGCCATTGGCTATCACCATCACAATCACCGTCATCATCACTTTGCTTCCATTACCGTTTTAATCCTCAGGATGACTTCATGAGGTCGGGGCTATATTATTCCAATGGGGCAAGTGAGGAAATGGAATCTCAAAAGATGACAGTCTAAACCTAGGCAGTGTCCTTTTTTTTTTTTTTTTGGTCTGTATATATTTTTAAAGATTATTTACTTATCTTTAGAGAGTGGGGAAGGAAGGGAAAAAGACCAGGAGAGAAACATCGATGTGTGAGAGATACATCAATCAGTTGCCTCTCATGTGCCCCCAACTGGGAACCTGACCTGCAACCCAGGCATGTGCCCTGAGTGGGAATGGAACCAGCAACCTTTTGGTTCACAGGCCAGTGCTCAATCCACTGAGCCACACCAGCCAGGGAGGCTTTATTATTTTGGGGGGACACAAGTGCAGGACCTTTTCTGTTGCTGTTATCTGTACATTTCATCTTGTTGCAGTCAGTGCTTTACCCCCACTCTGTACTGTCTTTTGGGTTCCTGATTCTGTAATCTCAAGTGACTGCCTCCTAGCTTGACATTCATGCCGTCTGTCCTTGTCCAAGAAGAATGCCTTCAATATCTCCACCTAGATCGTCCACAGTTCAGAGGCTGCTTGACAGTTTCTTACAGATCTGCTCCCAGAAGCCCAGATGCTCAGTCTCCAGGAGTCTCAAGAAGTTTGGGGAGCTCACTAAGCCGTCAGCCTTGTAACCCAGTCTGGCCTAGGGGGTGGCTGGGAAAGGCTTGAATTTGAATATATCTATGTCGGGCTCCCAGTGAGCCATCTTCCTCCCCGCTTTCAGGTCTTCATTCCAGATGCTTCGCAGGATAGACAGCAGCTCCGAAATGTGTAATTTGTGGAATTGACCCTCTGGGCAGGTCAGATGCACAGAACGAGCAGAATGCAGGGTCTGGGAACACACATCCCAGAGAGGGTAACAAGCATGTTGTGCAGATAGTGAGATCTAGAAGGCTGGCCCTGCATGTTGTGGCATCTAGCCTCCGACTCTGCTTGTACAAACACAGGCCTTCTGTGTTCCCCCTAAACCACAGGAGGCTGAGCAGCTGTGATGGAGCTGACATTTCTGTGTAAGGGGAGCTGGGGGCAGCCATCTCCTTCAAAGGAAGACCGGGGCATGCTCTGAAACTAAGGTGGCATGTTTGTTGAGGGCATTTTGCAAGAAGAGAGAGCACTGATGGAAATCAGAAGGGCTCAGTCCCCCACATGAGGCCATTACTGGGTGCTGCCACTGTGCCAGCCGACCAGAAAGGCTGGACTGATTTCTCCCCTCTCTCCTTGACTGGTTCTCTTCTCTGACCCCGGGCCATTAATGTAACTTGGCTATGTTCAGTTAGAATCCTTTTCATGGTGTCAGGATGTCAGCCACCTGTTCCTGGTGTTCCTCTCGGCTTCCTGTGAACTGAGACTGGGGGAGCCTTGTGACTTTTGGAGGAGAGCAGGAGGCCGTGGCTGAACCGTGAGCCTGAGCTCCTGTTGTTACAGAGCAGGACCCAAACAAGCAAAGGGGCCCGGGAGCCCGAGAGGGTGATGCTCTTACTGAAAGAAATTCGGGTCCGTCTTGTCCGCCGCCATAAAGGAAAGATATCTCTCAATGCCAGAGATTGGTGAAAAGGAAAGGAAAACGTTTATTTTGTGCTATACAAAACTTAAGGCAGTGACCTAATATTTTTTAT